>UYWX01000039.1:0-79735 GCA_900622495.1 Hydatigera taeniaeformis
GAGCCATGTCAAAACACCCCGCCTTACCATCCCCTCCATCGTTCATGCCTCCAAGTCTCGGCACGTCATAATACCAAGCTCTGACTTCTTACTGTGTGAATCGCATGTTACTGCATTTCTCATACACGTTTGTCCACACACCACACCATAAAGTCATCCTTTTCGTCTTACTTAATCCAAAAAATTATCACATCGAAGTCCCGGAGTCCCATGCAGTGGCCTCCAAATCCTCTTAAAAAGGCTATTCTCTTTGTTATTGTGACTACATTTTCATTTTTAGCTTAAAACTTAAAACTGTCCTATAAGCATTAATTTTGCTCCTCTTGTGAACATAAAATTCTTTACTACAAACCACCATTGGAAATGCATTAAGAAATGAATCGTATGACAGTAAAAAACAACCGCGCATTTTAACTTCAAGACCTAAATTATATTTCCGACCTGTAGGATGGATATTTAAACAGCAAAGGAAAATACATGGGCATTTTTCAGGAACTAAAAGCCAACCAACTTAAATAGGGAGAAGAGAATAACAAGGAGTGTGTGGGAGCAGGGGAAGAGAATAGTAAATCTTTGCGTCCCCTCTTAGGTTTGACGAGGATATCTGTCTTAAAAAAGAAGACAACTGTGGCACTTACTTTGTAATGATGAAGCAATTTGCAAGATCGAAAGGAAATATTGTAAGACGAAAAGTGGCGTATATCAGAGGCGCAAATTCACTAGCAGCGCCACGAGTGTCGGAACGATGGCGCCCAAAGCCAGCGAGGTAGCACCATTGCAGAGATCCGTATAGCAGCATTCAGTTCTCGTTCCCTCACCAAGAACCACCGTTTCCAGTGGTTGGCATTGTTTTGTGCACTTCCGGTCGATGACAGATATCTCATCATTTTTGTATGTCGTCTCTATCTGCAAAAATGCAAAGCATTATTCCATTGGAGGAGTGAGGTGCGAAGCGGAAAGGCAAGGGAAAGGGAAAAAACAATTTAAATTACAGTGAAAGGATGCCTCGTGTCCGGTGCCTTCCTCTTACCTCCTACCACCAATGTGATCGGAAGGAATTTAATTCAGGATAGTTGATACTGCTAGAATACGGTATTTAGGAGAGTTAAGGAAAAGTGTTTGCTTATTTAAATGTTTTCTCAGTCAGCTTCATCCTTTCAAGTGAAAGCGTTTATTGATAACTTTTTAATTCATTTTATCAGATTTGTGACGAACACAAAATATGCTCGAACAAGCTATGAAGGTGAAAAGATTTGAAGCCTGTTCGGTGTGTCAGTCAGAACTGAATACTAAACGGTTTGAAAGTGCTCTTTAGTCCTTCAAGTGCTTCAGTATTCGTTAGACACACACCGTATCACCTCATGGCTTGAGTCTCCATCTGATTTCTTTTGTCGGCCCACACTCCCATTTAGAATGCGACTTCTGACTTGAAAGGAAACCTTGTAGAGATTCACGTCAGGCCTCTAATTCTCTTAATTACCTTACTCAACAATGGGTGTAAATGGATGCGTATTACCTCAAGCACCTTAAAAATGAAGTGTCCTTTTATGCTTTCCCCTATCTCATGTAAAAGTTAAGGATGTTGTTCATTCTTGCTTTTATTTTTCGAGAAGGGATTAAATTCACTACAATCAGTAGGACCGACAACAGAATGAGTCCAGACAATAAAAAGCTAAATATTATGTGGCTGAATAGAAGTGCGTGAGAACGATATGATTTGGCGGTGTTATGATTACATGAAATGTTAAGATATAAATGCGATTTCCACTTTTAGATAAATAGGCCTGTAATGGGTGCGATGCATGTCAACTGTTTCCATTTTCTTAACTTTGTTTAGCTTTGAATGATGTTTTCAACAAAGTCCACGTTCTAAGCACGTAGCTAATTAACTTCCAACCTCGACTTTTGAGGCACAGCCTCGATGCTGAATTCTCGCCTCTTGTCAAAGGACGAAAAATGAGGTGTTCTTAGCTTAGTAAAAGTGGTGAGAACTCTGTCCGTTTTGCTCATCCTACTAACCTGTTTCTTCATTGCATTAGAATGTGCAATCAACCTAATTCCTGCTATTGTCTGCAGGCGCCACTAAAAGGTTTGAGTTATCAAAAGTACATAAATAGTGCAACGCAATTTATTTGTTTAAGATGTGCCTTGAAGGTCAGAGTTGGGTAGTCATTTTGGATGTTGTGCTCGAGGAGTCAACTGATTAGACCTTTGGGCCAAGATAAGTACTTCCATTCCTACACCTTTCATGCTGTCTTCTGTGTTGCTAACAAAGCCTATAAATAAACACCTCCCCAAAGCAGCCACACATAGGAGATGCAGGAGCTGCACATAGGGCCAGACTTTGAATATAGATTTAAATCTCATTTACCTAAGACCTTTAAAGTTGGACAGATATTTGCGGAGGAGGCAATAGTTAATACTACCGAAAAAACGCAGAGAGAAGAATTGGTAATACAATCGGCGTGAAGTGCCCGCAGCGTTTTGGGAGAAGGAGCGGTGTGGTTTTGTGCAGGCACAATGTCCTGACTCACCTCATCTTCAAGTGGACAGAACATCTGACTGGCCACCCGCCCACCTCTGGTTGCTGGTTGCTGTGGTAACCCTTAAGCGCCAAACGCAACAATACAAACTTGATGGGGTGAACTCTCAAATCTCTAAACCGATTTTTGTATCAACTGCTTACGCGAATTTGTAAGGAGATAAGGTGAATGAAAATGGTCACAATAAAGTACAAGTTACGACGTATCTGGAAGCGTGCGATTGCCAAAATAGGCTAATTCATCCAAATCCTGCTTTTCTCATGATCGTAGTAACCGATAGGGCGTAGTTAATGATGTACGGATTAAATGCTACGACAAAAGTTGATTGACTCTTTTCTTCCCATTTCCTACGGATTGTTAGGCTACAAGGTGGCAAAATTTTACTACTCTCCTGTAGTCAAAAAAAGTATTTTTTTTTTGCAAAATCCTTTAAAGCCGGAATTGCCTACTTTAATATTAGAGGGTGTAATTCTTTTGCAGTATTAATAAGTCAAATAACAGCCACTCCATTTATGTAGATCGTGCAGCACGTGATGGACCCACGAAAAATATGACTTTCACGTTGAGGATACGCAAGTTCCAAACCACTACTTTGGATTTACGCCATCTTCAACGACATTCATAATGTGCTACATGCCTTAAAAGTGCGATTAGTAAATTCTTTCCACTAAGACCAAACGCTTTGTAGCCTCGCCTTAGGCACTGGGCATTTAGTAGCAGTTGAGTAGATTTGTAAATAACTAAAAGATCCAACCACCAACAACGTGGGTAAAAGGACAGAACCTACTAGGACGGTTTTATTAGAACACAAGGTAGGCGATAGTCGGGCCGATTTTATGACTCATCCGGCCGAGGACCTTTCATCAAGAAAGCAAGCAACTCCATCATTCTCATTGCACACAGGAGATAGCACATCTTCGCCTTTTTGATTGTACGGTAAAGTTTAATTATTTTATTGTGTTTGTGCATTGTTCAATGACCGAAATAAGACTGAATTAGAGTGTTCCAAATTTGCCTTAACCTTTGCCAGATCATTATTTCTTCTGCCATTAAATTATGACGTTATGGCGCAGAATAACCATAGCATTTACCTTCCAAATAACCAAACGCCAAACCGCAGAATGAACGATGAATAGAAGTGGGTTAAAGGTGCGCTAATTTTTGGGAGCGCCGGTCGCTATTAAACCTAACAAATGCCACCGTCTTGTAAAAATTGAGGCAGTTCCTATCATGCAATACTTTTAGCATGATAAATGAATTCCGTTTTTTCCTTAGAATTAAAGCATTGAGTTTTTATTCTTTCTCAAAGTTGAAAAGACATTTATTCGTTTATCAGCTCATTTGTTTTGGGATAAATGGCTAAGTATGTGAGCAAAAAAATGAGGGCTTACTGAGCAAACACGGCAATTTGAGGCCTTTCTCCATGATGTTGGATCCGAGCTGCAATTGCGGCATTTGAAACAGTCAATGGAGAGGCCTAAAATAGGCAAAAATTACCCATTCCTTCCATTGTAGAAAGAAGTCTTGAGCAACAGTTCGGTGAGCTGTCTCAACGTACATAGTGGAAGAGCAAGAAGACCGAGAAGGAATAATTTTAGGATCCCAAACATATGTACAGTCCGATTGATGAAAAGGTTAAGTCACTTTTGCTGTAGGTGTCCGCCACTCCAATTCCCGCGACCAATGAAATGATTGCCACTTCTTGCCTCCCATTGGCTGGTTTGTGCTTCAAGGACGCGGACGTTGGTTGTGTTGGTGCGCGCGGGGTTTTGAGTGTGAGTTAGGCTACAGGGTCTACACATTGATTTTCGCCTCAAGTGTAGACGATGATAGGTGATTTGTGATAGGCAATTGTCCTGTCTCAGCTACGGACCATAATACGGTCTTTTTAATCATGAAAAATTCCTAAGGAAAATAAAAAAACAGGCGTGGACTCAATCGTACCTTAAAGATGCGCTTAAGAAATCGCCATTTACTAGTTCTTGGAGTTGAGATATCAGTCCTTAGTAGGGTTCACAGATAGATATTTCCACCCTTGTAAAAGTGAAGTGACTCAAATTTTAAAATTTCTTTGGTTTTTATATACGTCCTGCTTATTACTACAATAATAGAATTTGAAGTTATTTGGTTTTATAGAAAAATGGTTCGTTTTAAAGCTGTGCTATAATGCCTATTTTTAAGGTAAATTTGCACATATCTTTTCCTTAAACCCTAATTAATACTTTGTAGTTCCATTCCCAACTGAACGAATTTGAAGTGAAATGAAATAAGATGACAAAATTTCACAATGCAGTAAGTTAGTAGGATTAAAGTCAACGATGTGAATAACGGGGTAAGAAATGGTGATCGAAAAACAGCTGCTCGAAATATGTAGACGTTAACCGAAATTCTCCGTCCACATTCTTGACAGGCGCGCCCATTTTAACAATTCCTCTTTTTGTGCAAGAAAAGGGAACATTTTTAGTCCCCGACCAACCATTCACATGTTTAAAAAATGACAGATGCTCAGTGGAAACGACGCTGCTTTCCACTTTGTTATGCTTTACGTAGTTGAGCACTTATGGGCTTGTAATATACAGAAAGTCGAAATTTGCCCACAGGACAATTGCGTGTCTATGCAAGACTGGAGCAAATGTAGACTTTTCTGTAAAAAGGAAGTTTTTTGAGCAAACCAGACATTAAACTGTGTTTCTGTTTAGGTGTCCCTTATTTTTATTCGTACAATACTCCCTTTAGCCTTTTCTGAAATCGCAGGAGGTCGTGAAAGTAGGACAGAGGAGTTGAGGCTACTGGGAGCGTGTGCAATCATCTGAAGCTATAACCAACCAATCGAGGCAGTACAATATAACTTAAAATAGAAATGGAATTTCCCTCCTTGGACGTTAGTGTAATGTTTCCCGCTTGAAGGATAGCGTACAACTTCACCAAAAAGGCTAGGATTATGTTTGGATCGCAGTGGATTTGAAGGCCGGAAGCCTGAACCCTTTGACACTAAGTACGAGTGTGGGCACTTTACTGGTCACGAGGATGAGCTCTCAAAAGATCACGCCTTAGAGTGCATTTCATCCTATCCAAACACTCAGCAATGCCACAATGAGTTGATCCCCACAAGGGCAAGCAGGAGGGAGGCCACTTTGTGCCATCGAGGGAAATAATTCGTGAGCGCATCAGCGTCAAGGGGGTGAAGGAGTGCTGTCCAGCTGGAGAGATGCCTTTTTTGTTGACATTTTATTAATACATTTGGACTCATGTCTTTAGTGGATTTGGTTATTGTTAAAAAGGATGTTGTTTTACCAGTTACCATAGTAACAAGTGGTAAAAAATGGTCTGTGACTGCGCTACTGTGTTTGGTTAGTGATGATGCTTTAAAATAAAGTCTGGATAGAGACCACTACGTTGGCAAAAGTTGCCATGGATTGGTAAATCTACCTAATTTCCTCTTTGAAAAGATGACAGGCTTGTTTATTCATGCAGTAAATGATACGTAGTTTTTCGTTTTTGCAACTCGTAGTGGTGGAAGTTGTGCGCAGGCATGGATAACACAGCGTCGTAGCACCGAGTACTGCCTTGTTTGCTTCGCCTCGAAGGCGGTTTCATTTTGACCACGGTGAAGCGTTACGTCGGTTCGTCCCACTTCTCTTGTTTTTATAGTCAGAGAGTGAGAGTGGGAAGCGTTGTAGTTGTTTTCATTTTGTCCACTGAGTTACGCATTCAAGCAAAATGGGAGTTAGCGAATTTCAAGGAGGAGAGTTGAAACAAATCCTCACAATGCATTAGAGGTAGAAGTTGCCTTGCTATAGGGGGCGTGGAGGGGTCAGTAACTCGCTGTCATTAGTGGCATTACCATTAATGGCATGAGGCCAGAATCAGGCGACACTTTAACAAAAAGTGTGTGCATTAAAAGGTGGCCTCAGAATAAGCTCTACAAATGGAAGGGATTTTTTTTTTCAGTGCATTACTTGTTGAAGTAGAAATTGCTGTTTGAAGGACATGAAGTAACCCGTGAAGGGACATAACCGTCAGTAGTGGTGTGTCACAAAAGTCAACTTCTCACCAAGGCTTTAATACGCTATAACCGGAGCACAGCGGTGGAGAAAACCTCAAAAATCTTTAAATGTGTGTATTGTTGGAGGGTCAAACTCGATGAGGGCAACCAATTAGATATGCCGACTCTTCTTTTCACCTCCCCTCCCCTTCTGCTCCCCCTTCCCCATTCCCTATTCAAGGAAATTGGCCTCCGTGTTAGGGCAAAAGAGGTACTGAAATGCTAACCTTTCGCATTCCGATGCAACGAATAGATTTTTTTGTGTCCTCCTGAAAAGTAGAGAAAAACCTTTGACTTGTTTTTATTTTGCCTCCTTGCAATGGGTTGATGGCTCAAGGTGATACTCTCAACTGGACCATTTACAGTGACAAGTCCTTTTAAGGTAGGTGATTAAATTTTGTGCTGTAGTCCAATTTGGCTCCAACTTCCGCGTATAATTTATGTGAAGGAGTAATTGCTTACCTTCAGATTGTTTCTTTCTACCATCAGTGATGACCTTCGTTAGGGCTCTACGTCTCCTCTCCCGCCCTCCCTTTTTGAGGGGAGGGCGGGAGAGGAGAAGATCTGGGAAACTGTCTCACCTTTGACTTTTAGTTCCACAAATGACACTTTGTGTAGCAACAGTGCTTGCAATAAAAGAATACTTAAAACGTCTTAGAGGGCATTGATTCACAGACAAAAAGTTAATCGTCAAGTCACTAAAATGGCTAAAATCACCTTGACCGGGTGGTAGGACTGTCAGCAGGTGTCCAAAGCTCTTATTCTTCACAAATTTTCATATTCAAACGTGTTAATTTTAAGTCAGATGACTCTATCCATCTGCAAAGGTGTTTTGGAGGCTACAACACTGACAATCATCCGCTTGGTGTGAGGCAGATTGAAGAGGATTTTGGCAATGCGATGTCGTGTTGAGTTGGTTCAATAGGGAACTTATGGCCCAACTTGAGGCGAGTACAGACTGCAACTTTAGTCATTCGACGGCTCTGAAATAAGCTCATAAATAACAATCCAACTCTCCTTTAAATAATAGAATAAAACACACCCAAAAAATGGGTTTGAAAGGGCGGAGGAAAGGCAGATGCATTTTCATTTCCCGTTTAGCTAAAATGAGTTTTTAACCTTTAAAATGGACAGAATGTTTAAGTCACACCCTTGTGCTTGATTTATCGCAAACATGCAATCACTGTTGTAGTCCAACTACGGTACGTAACAGTGTGCTTGTCCAACACCCAGACTACAAGTGGATTTAGCAAATCAACGTCGCGTACTGTGGGACATTTGGTCTAAAGTGCCTTAAATAAAGCGCTGCTCTTATTAAGTTGGTGGATCTGCGAAAACAGCAAAACTCTAGGTGTCAAAATTGTTTTTAAAGATTCGCCACAAACCGTACAGTGTGACATTAACACCCTGTTTAGTTGACTGTCTGCATGAGTGGTGGCAATTTCGATTTTCGCCTTGCCCTTAGCTGAGCGAAGAGGTCAGGTCGAAGCTCCACGCCTTCCACTTCTCTCGAATGAGAGGCATTTTGGTTAAGCCTCATGTCTTTCACTACCCACTGGGCAGCCTCAGTACGTTGTACTACTCACATCGGCAAGTGGAACCCACTTTATTACCACTCCCATCCTCACTCCCACCCTTTGTGACTAGCTTCTGCCATCTGTGTCAAGAACACATACTTCGGGCGGCACAAACTCAACCATTGAGAACCATATCTGCGCTCGGCACTTGCCCTGCTCCTGAGCTCCACAGGCAAGCTATTGACAAGAGAAGTGACCTCATCGTGAGCTGTCTCACACACCTTCAGTGCGGAGATGCCAGTGCCCAATCCACGTATAGATTGAGCTGACGCGATTGTGCCTGATGCCCCTTCCATACAGAACGACTCTGTGTGTGTGTGTGATGCCGTTTTCCTTCTTGCACATCACTCTTCCTCCAGAGTTGCAACCTCCATGCATGGACACACACGATGCCGAAAAGAAGTTCGCACCTCGGATTCCTGTCCGGAGGGTGAGAGTCGGGGCTGATGCGAGTGGTAAGTGCGTTGGCCCAACCCCATAGCAGCTGATGACTGGTGGTGTGGCTGGCCAGTGAGTGTTTTCTCACAATGTTGAATGTGTTGTGATGGTAGATGTGGGATGTGTACGTGTTCGACTTCCTGCATGACTGGCAGTCACTTTGACTCCGTGGGTTGGCCTTCCAGCTATGTCAAGTCCCCATGCCTTCCCTTTCTCTCCGACTTTGTGGTCTTTACCACAAAGTGTAAAGTTCTGAGACATTAAAGTGAGCTTCTAAATTTGTTTTCGCCTTCTATCAGAGAGGTACTTTTAGGCGTTGTTTGCACAGTCAACCAAAGTTAGGTGTAAATAGAAGTCGAATCAACGAGTATAAAGTCCTACCGCTACATAATATTTACATTTATTTGTACTTGGTAGCGGCTATAAACGAAACATACACAATTGAAGCTTTTTTTCAAGCACTGAAAGCCTAATTTACGTGGAGTGCATATCCCATCGCAAATGATTCAGACGTCACTTAACTAAAGCATTACACGGACCTGCACCATGGCGACATAAATTTCCACCAATATCATCCTTGCCACTAGTCTCCCAACCACGCTATGAATTTTTGATGGCATGGCTTCAACACTTGATTCTACTACCCCACTAACCGCTTAACTTGAAGCAAATTTAGGGTTATAACGCTGAACGCTGGAATAATGGAACATTCAACCGAAGCCTTTCACAGTTCTTACTTAGAAACAGGTTAAAAATTAAATTCGCCCATAGTTCTCCCTCTGAGTTACCGCCTACTTTCTTATTCTCGAAAAAAAGGATAGAAATAACGTGTGAGCAGGCTCAACCTCGCGCAGTAGGCATTAAATATTTGCGGAGCATCCTCTGTTCTTTAAAACAAAAAGCGCTTGGTAAAAATTCCTGCTAAGTTGACTGTACTTTACTACAGAAACATTTTAACTGAATCACGATAACTTCGAGTAGTCAAAATTTTTGGTTGCATGTGAAAACAGGATGTTAAGGATACATTCAATGTTTGCAGATCTGTGTTTCGACTACCGCATTTGCAAAGCCAGAATCGACCAAAAAATAGGACAGTAGGACGAAAGGTGATGAGAGGCTTTGGAGGCGGTATATTTCGAGCATGCCTTAAGCTTCGCAGGGGGGGGTGCAACTTAAGCGGACGCACAAAAATTTAGCAAAACGCTTATTGTGATGGTTGCTTTTGGGGCCCCTGAAGTACCACCAAAATGCGTGTTGCACTACTATTGCGTCCTTTCCACTACCTACTGGTTTGAATGCATTCGGGGAATCGAGCCACTAATTACTCGTCACCATATGTTCTAAATATCGAGGCAATTACGACGGTAAAAAAACGATTTACCTTCCATCTGCAAGGGCAAGAAGGTTCATCATGGTCACAACACTACAAAGAATACTTTTCAATGCGTTGGTCGACAAATGTTCGAGAAATAGACGATAGATACATATCATTGAAGATGAAAATTTTCCAGGAATATTGAAACATATTGAAATTAGAGCCTTAAGAAGGAGTTATATTCACCCAACTTTCCTAAGTTGTAATGAAAAAAGTGGAGCATGGGTCGAGTGGCACTGTAAAGAACAGCCTGAGTCACCGCAGCGCTCTGACACATGTGTGCATGTGCACACATGCATATGTACCTAAAGAATGGCCCACAAATCCGTTCGGTAGTGTACAAACCACTGTGGGAGGCCTGTTTGCTGCAGTATGGCAGAAATGCATCTCAATCAAGTCTTCCTACTATCGATAACAGCGACCCACTGCACACCCAGAAGTCATTGTTGACAAATTCAAGTATTCGCCTTGGCCCAGCACACCTCTCCCTCTGATTTGCTTTACTTAAGACGCTTGTCTCCCTTTTCGAGCGATCATTCATTCGCAATAATTTTACCCGACTTTGTTCATGCTGAACCAGTGAAACTTTTGTTTAAATATACTTTTGGGGTAGGAAATGTGCCTACTGCCACGAGCGAGAGAGAGGGAAAGAACGAGACAGGCACGACTACTTCTTATTTTAAAGACGCATTTGCCCTATGAGAAAGCCTAACCACGTATAAATTCCCATTTTTTTTGGCATTTTGCAAATTAATTGCTCTACTGGGTTTGTTTAAACGAACACCGTCTGATTAAACACTGAAAAAGGTCAATGTGTAGTGGTAGCGAGTAACTACGTGTTTTAATTCTGTAATTAAGTTGACGATGCTGAGGGTTGTTGTGTTATTTAGCAGGCGGCGCTTCAAGCCTTGCCTAAAGACTGATGACAACAAGACCAAAGCAATTGCGAGTGCTTTGGATGGAAGTGACTTGACAATTACCAGGACAGGGCCACATGAGACATTACCGGCCTGTCCCTTCCCAATAAAGGTTAGCCAGAAGCATTAGGAATACACAAAGTACAGAGAAAATTGTTTTTCTGAAGAGAAGAGTGGCGGTGATGTGTGCATTTGCCTGTTCCCAAAATCCTGACATAGAGACACAGAAACGCCCCTTTCCATTGTTTGCGCTCCCAGATTTAAAGGAAAATTGTTAATGCTTTAAAGTTGAATACTCGCAAGGAGCGGTTGTGGCGACTGCGTTTTGTTTGTCAAGCAGTCCTTCGCCTTGAGAAAAATTTGGACGCCACCTCTTTGACTGGACATTAATGGCAAAGAAAGGTCCAGAAATGAAATCCGCAAAATTTACATCTACGCCATATTTTCCTCACCCACACTTCACCCTTTAAACCAAAACTGGGAGAATATTTTTGGACTTACTTTGTTGACCCCTTAACTTAGCATCCTCACAAGACTTTCCATTTGGCAGGGGAAGGCAGGAGGCGTAAATGGCAGCTTATGGTAGAACGGAAAGGGTGGAGGTGGGGCTACTGCTTGACTCGACGACCAGACCACACGACCGAAGCAAAAATGATCGCCAAGGTGGCCGCCCTTCATGAACTAGCGAAATAAACAAATTATTGCATTGCACAGAACACAGAATTTGGCGGCCTAACAGCACTGAGTCGTTTAATGGCCACCATTAAAATATACCGAATATTGCAAGTACCCTTTCCACCACCACATCCCACGGCTTGGAGACATGACCAACATTCTTACCCATGAGCCAAACAATTTGTTCATGCTCTAATTGGCCACACTTATTTAAGCCAAAAAAAAAAAACGCTAAAATCCTCAACGCGATTGGTGACAAACAATTCTAAAGAAGCGTACTTCTGCGTAGGCATGGCCAATACCTCGATTCTCGTGGTCACCTTGCCTATTTTTAAGACTAGAATACCCCAAGGTCAGTTTTGATTGGTGGATGGTGGACAGTGAAATTTGATAGGATAACTCGGAGGTCTCGGTCGCCTACTTGCCTGCTGTTGGGCTTAGAGAAGGAAATCCTCGACGAGGCGATCAATTGTATCGCATTAGTTCTCCACCATTCTACTTATTAAAATAGTAGCAAAGTTGCATTGTATGAAGCAGGAGGTTGATTGCTCAAACAGTCCTTTAACGCAGTTAATCTTTTCCTGCCCCAAACTAACACCTCAAAAATCGGTGCACTATCATGATGGCAGTGTAGGTGAACATTTGAATGGCCATGTAGATGAAGATTGCATCGCTGCTCTTGAAGTATAAGTGTTAATCAGCGCATACTGTCGCTTAAAACACACACAGCTTGATGATTATCACGAAGTTGGGTTTATCGTTTTGCCATTTTTATGGACGAAAATTTAATGCAGATGAATTGTTTAAAGCGTGCGATGTAGGTCAGAGGCAGGCGTTCAGTTAGTGCGCCGTGCTTAGGGGGAGAACACTTGTGTGACTCCGGAACAGGAATAAGCTCCCTTTCACCATCCTCTTGCACTCTGCCCCTCGCCCTGCCCCAGCACCCAAAGGAAGGCAGACGCCGGCGGAATCGGTCAAGCGGCAGTCCGATGCTAGCAGCGCCAAGACTGCAGAAACTATTTGCAAATTTAACATAAAAAAAGTGCAGCACAATGCACCAACCTTTTTTCCACAAAACCTCATTTTGTCTTTTCACGGCTGGAATAGTATCCACTTCTTGCTTTTAATAAAACATGAAGACATGCATGATTAGGTGTGATGCCTAAATGGCGCGCACTCTAAATACTCCACATTAACAGTCGAGCGAACGAAATGAGGAATGTAAGTTGCACAATTTTTACTCAAATCTCATTCCTATTCGTGTCTCACATTCAAAAATGCATGGCTGACTTGAGGGGTGGGGAATGGCACCTCGTTGGTGATGTAGCCACACGAAACTCGGTGTGAAGTACCAGAGCGAGAGAGAGAGAGAGAGAGCGCGAAATAAATTATAAACACCAGAAATGCATCGTCGGGATGCAAATAAGTAAAAGATGATTTTAACACATTTAAACCTACAACTGCCTTCAAAGCCAGTGGTCTACATGGTGAAGGAATAGAGCAACAACTGACATAAACAGACTCCAGAAATTACAGGAATGCGGTATGCGAGTGAGATCAGCCTTACCTTCCCAAAATAACCTATTTCTACTAATGTGGTGACAAAGACAAGCGTAAAGCTACTTTTAAAGTCTTGTGTAGAAGTCATTGAGCAGACCTTTACCATAAACCCTTCACCTGACATTTTAGCCTTCATTATGTAACGCAGGAAGTGGACAGCTTCCCTTTGCAAGCCGGTAGGGTGTAAAAGTTATTCTGCAGTTAATTAAGCAGCGGTTTGCTGTCACACAAGGGTAGAACCTTTGAGTACGTCATACAGCTTATGAGCTGCATAGAAGGCCGAACGTTGCCACACTCATTAGCAAGATCAGCTCTGCAACGCTTATTGCGCAAAACTTTACTTTATATAGTCCAAATTACAAATCACGTCAACGTGTTACTTAAGACTCTTGTTTTCCCCTTCCAAAGACACATCAAACATGAGCGCATGAGCACATTAGCGTCCCAAGGTCCACAATTATCGCATTTATACACAGTCAAGTGTTACCTCTTTTTTATTTTATTTTTCGGCTATAAGAAGGAGTGGACATAATAATTTATCAAACCTCAAGAGTATTAATAAGAAGGCCCCATGAGCTATTCTTTCACTCTCACAAATAACCGATCACTCGTATTTCTCGAATTACCTTAAACAAATTTGCGAAAAGGAAGACATGGTCATTCTGAGTTGATTTCGCAAAACGAATAAGTTGAAACATTGTAGAGCAAAAAAGGACCATGGCTTAAATTTATCTAGAATGCTTTGTTTGTATGACCACGTGATGCCTGGCGGTCTTCTCGATGCTCGTCTAGGTTTTGTCTAGCTTCCGGACCATGCTCAAGCCCACTTGCATTGTTCTCCTCGAAATACGTGTACTCAACTCCACTTACTACTACCTCTATTCGGTGAGAAGTCGCGGAACACTACAGTTTTGATTCGAGTACAATGCAAATATTATGAGTGAAACTAGCCATAAACAGTTCATTGCGTACCTACCACAGTTAACTATGCGCAAAACATTAAAGAAGTTTCCAGGAATATCATTTATCCTGAAATCCTTAAGTAATCTTAATAAATATGAGCAATCCAGCGAACGCACAATATGTTACAAGGAAAAACCTGTATTTATAAACGCACTCTTTTAGATTTGCCTAACTAAATGTAAAACTTAATCAGACTGGTTTGCTTATCAAATACCGATAAAAAATTGAATCTAAAGTCTAGCAGTGCGATCCAGTTCTGATCTATTCTTAGACAATATATTGTGTTCGATTGTTTGTCTTCTCCAACACTTGATGTAGCGCAGAACACCTTGACCGCGCTGTTTACCAACCGCCCATTAGGAGTTTTAGCGGCGAGGAAAGGTTTCGAAGTCAACGTTTTTTAGCGTCGTATTCTATGGCAGCGACATACAACAAAGATGAGAATAACGTTGGTGAAATAGCAAATGATAAGGCGGAGCCATTTGGTCTAAACGAAAAGGACGATGCAGTATATGACCAGTATATGATCCCTAGTTTTGGGGTTGGACATTATAGTACCAGCAAACGAGATGATGTAATTGAATTGGACTAACTAGAAAATTTGAAGGGTAATCGGAGAAAGAACGCCTCTCATAGGCACATGGACGAAGTCGATCTGTATGTGTTAGAATGTACGAGGCAGAAACAGATTCCGATCGAGTACTACATCAAAAACATAAATAAGGCGTCCCTTACGTTTTCGTACAGCAATCTTGATCCCAAAAACTTCCAGCCCTTAGCGCTAAGTCTGGGAAGAAATCATTTTATCACCACTTTGGATATCAGTCACAATTTTTTAGGAGATGAAGTACGTTAGACCTTGTAATACCTCATAGGCATATGAACAGGGCGTCAATCAACTGTGTCAGGTCTTATCTGAAAACTCGAACTTTGTGGACCTTAGACTGGCGGACAATCAAATCACTAGTAAAATGGCTGAACAGTTCTTCGAAGTGCTCTCCTCAATGCCTGGTCTCCTTTCGCTTGATCTGAGTGAAAATTATCTTGACGATGCCTCTGCGATCTACATCGCTGATTTATTACTGGTTTACATTAAATTTTATCGTTACTCTCTTGTAACATAAATGAGTTTAACTTAGCTTTTGGGATAATACAGAAGTTAATAATTTGTATGTGGAAAGCTGGGACTGGATTTGCTGCTATTCTCAACTCTTTCAATCTGCAGAACTAATTCGCCATCCGAAGAATTCTTATCTGCAAACTAATTTTGATCTTAATTGTTTTAGGCTAGTCCTGCACTCCACAGTTTAAACCTTTCGAGGAATAGGTTTTCTGGTAACTCGACTTCCCACTTTGGCAAGGGGCTTGCAGACACCGACACTCTAAAAGAGTTAGACATAAGTTGGAATCACATTTGTTGCAGTGGGAAACCCATGAAACAGTTCGCACGCGGCCTGGCTGTATGTCCTCTAAGTGTTTTGAGTCGAGCACATTGTAGTTAAATTGTTGTAAATTGGGAATCTTCTTGTTGGTTATACCTGATGCAAGTTTCAGACTTCTTTCTATTAATTCTGATGGTACCTACTTGAGGCTGTGGGTAGTCCATCGCATCACTGCAGACGGTTATCTCTTGCGGTAGTATTAGAGAGCAAGCTCACATTGACATTTTTCTTAATACTTTGATAGGTATCGAAACTGGAAAAATTGAACTATTCGTTTAACCAAATAGGACCAACTCTCGGGTGCAGGGAACTTGTTCAAGGCCTAAAAAGTAATCGGTATTTGCAAGAACTTGATCTAAGGTACAAATTTTTGTTCATTTGCATTTTTTGGCCTTTGTACTAGTCCATATTCTGGTCTCAACTTGTTACGCCTGATCCACTTTTGCATCTTTAAATCCATGGCCTTGGTCCGGTTGAGTGGTTGTGCTCTACAGTCCTCACAATCACTCTGCGTAACCACTCATAGTCGATTTTAGCTATTATTTTACTTGTTGCTCCCTATGTGGCAATTTTTGTCGAAGATTTATCGCGTTCCCTAACTATGTAGTCCTTTCACGACGTCATGGGCATCGTTCAAAGTAATTTTCTCCACAAATACCAAATTTGGTGCCGTCAAATCATGTCTAACGTGTTGGTATGCTACGCCAAGTACGGGATTGCGCATCTTTGTGCACAGGCCAATTCGATCATTTAGAAGTATTGTAAATACACGCCAGAAAAGACTGAGAAAAGAAGTCTTACTCTTAAGTGGACTTATACAAGCTTTTTGCAACGTTTTCATTCCAATTTCAGTGACAATTTGATATCTCCCCAAGGATGTGTGATTTTAAGCAGAGCTCTTGCCGCCAATAAGCATTTAAACAAAATTAAAGTGAGTGACTTCGCCTTATTTGCTCTAAATTTGTAGCAAAGACTTCAACCTACTGATTACGGTCACAAGTAGTAGCAATTTGATTAAACTGCCAAAATCCCCCATGCTGTAATTTGCGAAATTGGCAACAAAATTGGGGGATATTACTCTAGGAGCTTGCCACTCTTTTCATCTAAGATTAGTTAGAAAAGATAAAGAAGCCATTAAACAAAGAGGCAGGATGGAAGGATTTAATAAAACTATAAATGAATAGAAGTATCTTTTTCGTTACATAACTTCTGATGTTCGTGACTTTTGCCCTCATTTCAGTTTGCAAGAAATCCATTCCAGAGTGCTGGTTGCTTTGCTCTACTCACAGGAGTTCTGAAAAATCGTGGCTCAAAGTTGATCGAGCTAAATTTCGAGGTACAATTCGCCTTTACTTCCATTCCTCCCACATTGAACTTCAAGGCATGTGGTCTATGACAGCCTGACACTTTGGCATTTATTAGTTATTAAGTTATAAGAACCCTGATCGCTGAGTCTTCCGTGTAATTATGTCTAATTTTAAAATTTGGTTGAGTGCTTATTTGGAGAGTTACAAGCTGCGGTCCTTAATTGTATTCCTCTTGAACACTAGGATATCGGTGTTAATGATGATTTCAAGATCCTTTTGGATAAGTCATTCAAGCTGCTTCCCAATTTACGCGTCATCTATGGCTCAAAACTAACAATCAAGGACCTAACCATCTACTCTCTGAAAATGTATGCCCCTGCAGCCGATTCACCGAAGAAGTGGCTGCTGACGATGCGTCAGCTTGAGAAGAGGATTAACCGTCCCATTTTGCCCTTCCTCATGGAGGCGGACATGGACAAGGACATGAAGCTGTCACGATGGGAAACCACGAAAGCACTTGAAGTTAGCCTCTCTTTGATACCTCTTAAATCCACTACTGTTAGTAATGAATAATGCATTGTGTGCCTTATTCGTCACCCTCATGGATGCATGTGCGAGGATTCAGCATACGCTTTGGCTGGGTGAGCTTGTTGTAGGTAGCACACAAGGTGGGTGCAGCGAGCGGCTGGTGTTTGTGGTATGCACACGAAAGCACCAAATTACTTCGGAGTTGCTGCCTTGTAATGTGTTCGGGTGCACCAACTACAGAGAAAGTTTCAATGCACAAACTTTTATTCGGTCCAATGCAGTTTCATGAAGCGTGAGTAGGCAATGGAGACAAAGCAGTTTTTGTGGACTGTTGATTTGTCTTGTCACATTTGCCTAGGTTTAACTTATAATGAGGTGCATACTACTAACAACTTAAAAGTCAACTGATTAGTTAGTCTCAGGTGCCTCAGTAACCATTGGCTACACACACATACACATCAACTCTAGAGGTGTTGCTTCGAGCTGAGGGTGTGACGAGAGTGCGTACTACGCAATGACTTTCACGTACACAAGAAATGTGAATGCATGTCGTGATTTCCCTCTTCACATGTAAAATCCTCTGTTACCAAAGTAATACAAAGGTGGTTAGTTTGGAAAAGCTACAAGAAAATAAATCGTCCTCCACAGTGTGAGTGCCGCTTTCCTCTTCACTCTGTGTTTCCTACCAATTTGGTGACTCTCAGCTGCCAATCGTATTTGACACCTCCAGTTGCGATGTTAAGATGGTCTGCCCAAGACACCCGTTAGACGCCTCCTTCAATGTGTTGATGTAATATTATTTGGCAAGAAACTCTCCCCCAAAAGTTCCCTTTGTAGGTGGTGCATTGAGAGCCTTCTACCTTAAGTCCACCATATGCAGAAAAGACGGCCCTACAAAGTATTAAGTCTCCTTTTATGGTCAGCTTTTTTTGCATTTGTTAAGTATGACAGCTTTATATTTTTTTTTTTTGCATTTTATGATCACACGTTGCCACTAAAACGAAATTAATCGTCAACCCCACGCTCCAGCTGTACTTCAGGGTACGTACATTTCATTTGTCCTGACATTCATCGCTCTCTTCTCGATGAACATTCTCATGAAATTTAGCCAATAAGTGTCTGAACTGAATGACAAGTAGCGTAATTAAGCCTCTTATTGCTCTTTCAATCATTCAATTACTTTCTTAGCCCTTGGCCATTGGATTAGCACCCGAGGAGTTGCAGGGACTGCTCAAAGAACTGGATCCGTATGAGGAGAATGAAGTGAAAATAAGGTGATAATGTAAAGACTAATTTGTACACCACTTAAGAGGTGAGAGGGACCTGTTCTGTGTCCGCTCCCGACCCTATGAACTTAGAATAGTAGATTGCAGTTACTCAAGCGTTCACTCACTCCATGATTTTGAGAACTTTGCGCTAGCAATGCGGAATAATGCATAAAGAAGACTGATAATACAAATCATGATGCAAGGGTCAAAAGAGGACTGATGGTGCTGAGCTACTTAACATGTAACATCTTCCACATCAAATTTGTGCGCCTTAAAGCGGATTACATTATCACCAACCTAAATGTACACCTTTTTTAAGAGCCTGGATAGAAAGGCGCATCTATACGAGGTTGCAAAATCTGTACGACTCTTTTTGAGCATGCGATGAATAATAGCTTTTAGTGAGGAATAGAGGAATTAACCGTGACCTGAAAGAGTTGCTCTTTCCTTGTTACGGACGTAAGTGCCACTTGGACTCGAACGCAAAAGGCTTCGACTAGAAGGCGGACGAGGCCTGGATTATCCTTTAGCACCAAACATGCAGTCGAAAACAGAAAAGATGCGCAAAAGGGATGGTCAAACAAAGCCTAAAAGTCAGCATTATAAGCGGTTACTTAACCATTGTATGGAGAGCAGTGTTGGGTGTGTATTTCCTCCTTCACGATTAGCAGCACCAAAATTTTCTGTATTCAGTGACTTCGTTGAAGATCCATCTCCTGACTTTGGACATCAAAAACAACCGAATGATGAGGAATCTGGAAGGCAGGCTCCAGCAGAACAGTATAAACACGAATCTGTACGTTTCCCTGGCATTGAGCCTATGAATTATGACAAAGCTTAGCAAAAAATAAGTGCTCCCGGTAAGGAAGCGCAAGTTTTCAATTCCAGTTCACATTTTGCATGCTCATATTGTCAAAGGTAGGGTTTGCATCTCTTCTAGAAGAAAGCTTTGGGCAAGGCATGACATGGTCACTTTTCAGAAGCAATCTCCATGTGCCTCTGGCGGGGCGTTTCTCCTTGCCTCATCCACAAAGGAGTGGAATAGGACCCACCTGCACCCCTCATACACATAATTCACTTTGTACTGACCGTGTGGCTACACAATACAATGCATCCAAATTAAAACCTAGTTACGCATCGCATGTTCTTCTGCATCATACCACTCTTGAGTAGTCGAAAACTCAAAAGGTTTAGAGTTAGTAAAATGTCGTAGCAATGTGTTAACGTTGCACACTAAATAATATTTTATATCCAAACAACATGAAGAGTCGCTTCGACAATCAGCATTCTGGGTGCTCCAAAACAGACCGCAGCTTTCGATTTTGCCTTCAAAGCATTGAGTTGAGTCAAATCCTAGGGCCAGCAATGCTATTTGAATACAAAGTATCCACTTGCTACGTAGCAATTTTGAGCTTTCCGAAATTCAAGAAACTTGCATTCGTGGGAAAGTGCTTGAGTGACGCTAATCATGGACTCTTATATCACTCAAGAAATAGTCGACGCCATGTTTAACAAATATTGGAAGCAACCTCAGACGTCTTTACTGTGTAAAAATTCTACTTAGCAGTCAATTTTGTAGGCAATAGCTTGCATATGTCGTCCCGAAGCGATTTAACGCAAGAAAGACCAGCAAGAGCGCTATATTTCCAGTTCCAAAATGCCGACGACCAGAGGTGCTTGTAGGTCATCGTGGACCACCGCTGTCAGCACATGGGAAGTTGCAAAGATGCTCTCGAGTCTATGGCGAGCAAGTGGAAGGTACAATTTTGCGCAGTAAACCAAATCAACTACCTCTGCAACGAACGGTGACAACGCAATATGAGGACGCATACGCTGAGTGGAATGAACGTGAACCGACTCCAAGCACGTAACTGAAGAGCAACCATTCCAATATCAAGTAAAGCTTGCCTTCACTCACGATTAATCTAAAAATAAACCAATTGCAGTAGCTACCGTGGAGATGAGACGAAAGAATTTACTAAAAAGACAAGACTCCAGGAGCCTAGAAACAATGACAAAGAACTACATACACCAAGAAAGTGGAAGATACTATTAGACGATTCCTCTTTGGTTCTGAAGATTCTACTGACGATTGAGAACTTTTTTCACAGTAGTTATAACGTTAGAGGCATGAGAGGTACATGCCGCCTCCAAGCAGCCAGCGTAGGGCATGGGAACATCAGCACCAGTCACGCGGTAGACAGGCGCATCCAGATGGAAAAAGACATCGCCTAAAGACGATAAACAAATTCAAATGGTTCCAGGTTTAAACAAAAGTCAAGTCGATGGAGGATGGTACTTACCCTCCATAATTCTAGCGCAGATCTCGGCACCAATACCACAGGATGGCCACGCACGATCAACTGTTACTAGGTGATGAGTCTTTTTCACAGAATTGAAGATGCATTCATCATCAAGGGGACGAAGACTACGGAGGTTAATCACTTCACAGTTAATGCCATCCTTAGCTAGCTGGTCAGCAGCCTCAAGACAGTCGCCAACGCTGATTGAGTAGGAAACGAGGGTGATATGACAACCTTCCCTTTCAATTTTGGCCTTGCCAAAGGGAATCAAGAAGTCAGGATGCATGGCTTCATCAGAGGTGTCCATAGCGACGCCATACATCAACTCATTCTCCAAAGAGACGACTAAATGTTGCATGAGAGAATCCCAAAACTACCCGCCGGAACACAAAATCTAATAAAAAAGTATAGCCTACCTGGATCATCATCACGAATGCCAGCCTTGGTAAGACCCCTAGCGTCCTCAGTGCTGTAAGGCGCAACAACTTTGAGGCCAGGGCAGGAAGCATACCAGGCAGCATAGTCTTGGCTGTGCTGGGCTGCCACACCAGCAGCTGCACCGTTGCCACCACGAAAGAGGATGGGCACGTTTACCTGCACCAAGAATAGGCGTAGATGATATGACACTACTGCACAACTTAAGCATACTATAAGACATTTAACGAACCCGTCCATTGGACATATAGTGGGTTTTCGCAGCAGAATTGATAATTTGGTCGATGGCTTGCATTGCAAAGTTGAAAGTCATGAATTCACAAACGGGTCGCGAGCCAGCCATTGCAGCGCCAACGGCAATCCCAGTGAAACCCATCTCGGATATGGGTGTATCTATCACTCGATCGTCACCAAAAGTCCTCCAGAGGTTTTTGGTAACCTAGGCCTAAGTTTGAGGAAGGAGAACTCACAAACCTTGTAGGCACCATCATACTGAGCGACCTCCTCACCCAGAATAAAAACATTCTTGTCTCTTTCAATTTCCTCCTTCAAGGCGCTGTTAATGGCCTCACGAACAGTCATTTTTTCGGCAAAAAGACTTTGTGAGGTGGACATTAACCGCCCACCCCTTAAGAAAAAACGGGCGAACTAAAAAATCACAACTAAAAAAAACCGACTACCTTTGAAACCGCAGCAGTGCCAGACAGCATCTACGTAACAATACCGTAAAAATGGCAGCGGCGCCACGAGACGAAAGATGGCTACAAGGTAATTGGACGCTTTTCATTAAAGTGCATTTAAATGCTAAGCTTTAGCCTCAGTCAAGTAACTCATTGACCATAATGCCTGCAAGGAATATTCCTCAAGCATCGTTTCATATGAAAATTAATTGCAAAAGATGTAGAAGGCTGCAGCAATACCAGCATACAAAGTTTTAATCAAGATCTTCTATAAGCAATTATTACATGCATTGTAATTTATAATTGTGAGATAGTGATTACAAGCAACTGTAAGAGATAACTTGTACTCTTGTTGAAAAACATCACATCTGTAGTAAAGTAAATAACATACGAAATAGAAAAACGTCAAATTATAAATTCGGTCACTTCGGCATTTATCTTGCTCCTGACTGGGGGGACCTACTTTTGTGTTATGCCAAATTTTTTGCTGAACATATGTATTCAACCTTGTTGTGAGTCTTGGGATGTTACAGAGGTAGCAGCGAATAGCGAATCCAACGTTGGTACTGTTTCCAGTTAGGCTTCTACCACTTCTGAAAAATTTCTGCAGCGTCTAAAGCGGAGATTTAATCCGAGCCGGGAGCAATTACCCAATGCCGTATTATTCAGGCAAGCTATAAACGCTGTGAGCAGTCTGATTAAATTTTTTTCCATGGGCTCTACCTTACCGCTTAACCTCTGTTCATATGGGACTGTGTTCAGCCACGTTTGCCATATCGTGCATTTGTTTTTGGTTGGGTTTAAGCTGTCTGATCGTGAAAACAAATAAAAGCCATTGTAAATTTTTCCCTTGAGTTCCCGCAATATGGCCGAATGATGCTGCCGAGAGAAGTAGAAACAGTATACCAGTCTTATGGTAGCTGATGTCTAGTTGATCTGACTCTTAGGCATTATCTTATTGGTCATGGGGTGTAGCGGGAATGGGAAGTAAGGTGTGGTACCGGCTGAGTGGGCTCGTTCGCAGACAATGCCAAGGCTCAGCCTCTTTCTATCCTCCCTGCTTCTATTTATTGGTAAGTCTCAGGAAGTAACAGTCACTGAAGCTTCCCAAGACCTTCCCTTAGTTATTTTGATTCGTTAAACTCGGTTAATTATATGGTTTCTGGGCAACTGCGTGGAACCGAGCTTTAACCATTTAGCAGCCTACTGAGATTTCCGTACGTGTTGTAAGGCATAATGAGTTTACTCAACAGAAAGGTGAAAAATTAGGGCTTTTGCTTGTACAGGATACTGGGACACTTTAAGCGCATAGATTAATTTGACGGGTGTAAGTAGTTAAAAGATAGAGATATTGCACGAAATGATTAATGGCATAACAAAATTTGTAATGTAGCTGGTGAAATTTAGCCAAACATCACAAGAAATTATCAGACCTTAGCTTAGTGTCCTGGTGAGCTGGCTTTGACCGTGGCCAGTTTAAGCTGCTCCCTTCATACTTTTCCGCAGCTAAGTTCGTTTCAAAAAATTATTGGCTAAGGATATCTTTGAAGTCAAATAATCATTAAGAAATGATGTGGAATTAGATTATGAGACGTTGTACCACTTCTAACGGCGTTACTGACCATTCGTGCAGAGAGAAGGAGACTTGAGTAAAGTTCCTATCTCTCAACTAACATTCTATTTTAAGAAATGCATGCATTGCGATTGTGTTTGTAATACTTTGGTTATATGATCACCTGACGTCTAATGACTACATTAAGATTCGTCTAGTCCTTGTAAGTATGGGATGATCTTCGGGCCAAGCTCAGGTCTAATCCCCTTGTTGTCCCTGGAATACATGCACTTAGTTCCATTTGGTTGGAAGTCTAGGGATGCTACAGTGCTTATCTTTAATTTGCTTTGCTACCATTTGTAACATGCGTAGTTTGGATACTCATAGTTCGCATAATCTATGCGGGTGTAGCGTCCCGAGACTTCCTAGTTGGTACACGAAGTCACTAAGACGACATGGCAAATGGGCCTCAGCATGGCCCGAAGGCCGGCCCACAAGGGCTAGACACATCCTAAAGTCACCGCCAAACGTTATGTGGTCCCAAAAACAAAGTATTACATCGGGGACCCAGGAGCCTCCTGTTTGTACAGATAGTCTTTAGAAGCAAAGTATAGCGGATTCATTTAAGCTTTTAATTCTCGGGGAAATAATTTGTCTCAATTTTTGGCCACTTGTTTGGTCGAAAGATTGTAAGGCTTTGTTTATGGTAACACATGAAGTTTGACGGTCACTTTAGGATTTGGGCCTGGGCATGGCCCATTTATCCTGTCGTCTTCGGAATACATGTACCTATGGGAAGCCTCGGGACGCTACATTGGTGGCAGCGGAAAGCGAATCCGACATTTTTTTAACGACGTTTGGGTATAAAGTGCTTTTGAAGACCTCCTGCTGCACCCGAGGTGGGGTCTCTATCTGCGGCTTGTTCTTCTTTGGTCGTTTGTTAAAAGCTGTCTTACTGACATCCTACGTTCGCATTGCTAAACTTGACTAGTTAATCGACTAGATTTCCGGAACAGAACAGTACGAACAAACCGACGAGCAACGGTTCGATCAGATGATGCACTGGTTCAATACATGCAGATAACCCAAAATCGGGTTCCCTTGGTCGGAAAGTCGAAACCCTTCCTTTCACGACAAGAAGGTTATAATCCTCCCAGCAGATGAAACTGCAAAGGAATTCTACTTTATAATGTTATGCACCGGCAATTATGAGCTATACATGCGTAGAAGGAATTCTGACTATCGAAGTGCAGTAGATGAAGATAAAGGCTAAAAGAGACTTGAGTTGAAGGCGGCGCATTTACCATGGTGACGGAGATTCCCTGAGTCCTTCACAACGAAAGAGTTGAGACTGAGGTCTGCATTCGATTTCACCTAATTTCCGTGTTCCACAGACAAGCTATTAACGACTGAAGCGACACCACCATGAACTATCTGGAAAACTTTCGTGTTGGGGTTTCCCATATAAAATTCGTGGTTAGGTGTCGAAAGTGACACTATGGTTCTCCTCGCATAGGGGACAGTAACATATATGTTTCAGACCAGAGTTCCACCGTCTATTACTGGAGGCAATTGATGGTTAACGGATGTATGTGGCCCCGAATCCGGTTATTCGACCAAAAGTAACTCCAGATCCGGTTGAAGTTGCCGAGGAGACCAGGTACGGTCCCTTAGTCTCATGCCATCTGTCGTCTGGTGCGATTGGGTCTTGGAGCCTCTTGTAGTACTGAATATGCTGTGATGGATGGCACGGGAGGACGCCGCTCGAAGGAAGAGAGGGGCACTGCACTGCTTTCTTTATGTGAATACATGAAGTTTGGTGGTAACTTAAGGACCATTGTACACGTGGGCTGGCCTTCGGGCCATGCCCAGGCCTATTTGTCCTGTCGTCTTCGGGATACATGTATTCACTCTCACTTATGCCTTCTTCCACCCTATGGGGAGCCTCGGGACGCTACAAAATGCAGTGAGATTCATCTATCTTCTGCATGCCCCTTACTTATTTGGCCCCTATGCTTTATATTACTGAGTAAGCGGCCTCAAGTTGCAATGTACATAGTCTTAAATTGATCAATTTATATTGCGTGTGTTACAGTAGGTTACGTCTGCAGATTAAATTTAGTGTTTTGTCATTATAGTAATGTTTAACGCTTTGTTGACCATATTTTAATTTTTGTGCAAAGGGTTTTTTAATCTTTAGCTGATTAAGACCAAGGAGGAATTAATTGTTACAATAATTTATTCTGAAGGTTATATCGAGTTCATTTAAACAACTGTACTAGTGAGTTAGGTGTGCTTTGATGGTCGATAGGTTTTGATGCTTATTAGATGTGGTTGTAAGTGTCCCGTTCCTTCTACTAATCTTCCATCTCCATGCAAACACCGGCTTTGTGTTTGGTTATATCCCGTTTTCTTCTTAAATGCTCCAAGTGCTCCTCTCGAACCTCTGAATCGCTGTGGTTGTGGTAGTATGTTGTTCAAGTCCTTTGCGTTTTCTTTAGTTTCGTAGTGCGTTTATTACAGTGTACTGCTGTCTCTGTTGATATATGCATTCACGGCTTTAAATTTGTTCATTTTTAAATATGAACTTTTTCGAACCTGTGTGGATATGTCGTTTTCGTTGTTCTGTGATTATGGAGCATTTGTTCGTGGTGGTTGGTTTTGCACAATCGATTGACTGCTTTATCCGAACGTTTTGTGTCTTTTTATCGCAAAGTCTCATAGTGGTACATTGTGTTCATGGCGGAACATAAGTTTTACCAAATTTTCTGATCGGCGGTTCTAACATTGTTAAAGATTAGTTGAGATGAAAGGGCAGAAATTGTCTATTTTATTTTCCCATTGGAGATATGTGACGCTTATAGCTATTGCGGTTTTTATCACATTTTCTGTGGTGGAACATGTTTTTATTGAGCTTGCTGACTTCATTGTTGAGGATGGTATTTAAATACTCTGTTTTACTGGGATGTAACTGGTTATGCAATTAATTCACGTATTTTGAATCTCAGTAACTACTCTCATACCATCATGAAGGTAGTGTACACTGCCATATACCAACTGGATGTCCTTTTGTGCCTATATGTCTCTTTATTTAGACACTTACTCACATACGAATCCCGAAATCTTCATGGTTAACTGAGCTGCCTTATTCAAAGGCTTCTTCAGGTAAGTATTCGTTCTTGGTTCCTGCTTAAGCCTTAGTACCAAAGGTTTAGTCACTAAGCATGCTGAATAGTGAATAGGCACTGAGATCTGACATTCAAAATGCCTATTTTGCGCTAAAGTTAATCGGTTACCTAGCAGTACCACACTAAGCGCTCATACAGGTTCGTGTGATTTATGGCTTTACTTTATAAACAAAAGCCACCTTTACTACTCGGTTCGCTGTTTCAGACATCCTGATTTGGCGCTATACAGCGCATTTCGAGTATCCATACTGGATGTCCAAGAGTGACCCTCGAACACCTCTCGAGTGCGATGGCTTTAGCACACCAGAGACAGAAGCAGCTTCAAAGAACATCAGCTCCCCTTACCGGAATTGTTACTGGTTCTGCACTTCTGATACAACGAGCTACCGTTCACTCTTATCTAGTCAAACTACAGGCGGTATTACCGGAATTCTATCCGCTTCCGTCGTTGCCTTTTGCAGCCAAATTTTCTGTTCAATATGTCTTTTCCTAGTAGTACCAATCAGTCTGACTCAGACCTCATCCCCACCTACACTGTCAGCATTATTGGTGACCCACGCTCTGGGAAGTCCTGCTTCTGTAATCGATTTGTCTATTCCCATCCTGACTGGTACCAAGAGGGTCACCCGTCAGTGCTTAGTGAGGCGGACTTTTGCAAGCCTGTTGTTAACTCCGACCACTGGTTATATTGGGGCACTGTTACGCGTCGTCTAGATGACGGGGCTAGTGTCCGTTTTTGTGTGATAGAGCAGACCGAATTTCTCAGTGATATTACCTCTCTCCCTTTCTCTTCCAAAAGCCTCTCCATCTCTTCCAATTCTTGCACCGCCTCGTACTCTTCTCATTCAGCCAACCCTATTACAGTCTCTGGACCCACGAACACCAGTAATTCAACCCCTATCCTATCCAAAGAGTTGCATTCGTCCGACCGCCTGCATAATTATATCCTGCGTTGTACTGCAACGAAAATTTGCTCTCCTGGAAAGTTGCGCTACTACTGCATCGACCAACTTGGACATCAAGAACGTTACAAGCAAGAGTGCTTCCCACATATGGGTCCTTTTGAGGTCCATGGGTTTCTAGTCATCTATGACGTGAGTCGACGTGCCTCTTGTCATGAGACACCCGACCTTCAGCAACAACAACTCTCTTTTTTGATTGATGTCCTCAGTTTAATCTCCAAACGCAAAAAACCTGTTGTCGTAGTCGCCGCGAAGCGAGACACCGTTGACGAACAATGCCTCTCCAGTGTGACTCAGTTCCTACAGAAGTCGGCGGATTTTCGGAAAATCCCCATTGTTGAAGCGTCGGCACACAGGAACATCAATGTTGAGCTGGCCTTCTTAACACTGGCTCGGCTGTTGGAGAACAGCGGAAATAGCAGCAAGTCGCGATCTTCAAAACTCAAACTGCTCTCTTATCAAGAAGCAACTAGGGAGCAGGACGAACATCAGAGGCGTTTGCGAGAGGCCTTTGTGAACAGGGTGTCATTGTCTCCAGCCGGCTTTCTTACCGACTGGCCCACTTTTCTTTCGCGATATAGTCATCAGGGTGATGTGGCGAGGTTCATTGATCTCTGGGGTTCAGAAGTGGCCAGGGAGACTTTTGAACAATTTACTGCGCAGCGGAAAACCGAAACAAAGCGGCGACACATGGCAAAACTGCCTGAGGCGCTCTCAACCATGCTGCTTTATGTTGGTCCAGTCACAAATAGGTGAGCTTTTCTGCTTATTAGGGTTAATTATAGGTGAATCTTAGTGTACATAGGTTCTCAGAAGTATTTGTAGCGAATATTCATACTTGAACTCATTGTTAACCAGCTTATTTATTTACACTCCTTTTTGGAGGATCTATTCATTGTGTTTTGTGCTCGACGGTTTGTTGACGTTTACTTTTAGGTCTCCTAATGAACTTCTTCGGCGTTTGCGTGCGCATTCCCATTTTGACCAATTTTTTGTAAGTGAGGAGATATCAGATGATAACTTGATTCAGCGTCCCAGCACACGCCGAAACCTTCAGGAGGATGATTCTAGAATCCCCTTCGCATTGGCGCTTAAAGAACCGCCAGATAACGGGGACTCACCTTTCATGGAGTCTCTAAAGTCACTCATCTTTGCTGAAGCCTGGGCCACTAATATGGCAGTCTTTGAGGAGGCCCTCTTACAGTGGCAGATCAACAGTAGTGCCAGTGGTTCTTTCGCTTCCATACTACCTGGCCAGTCATTTGATAGCGAACAGCTCTCTCACATCCAGCCTGGCTCTGTTCTCGGTCAGGAGGATCAGCTTGAGGTTTACCAAAAGTTTCAAGAGTGTCTTCGACTAAACACTCGCGAGGAATTCCTCGATCTGCTACTTGAAAGTCTTCCTCAGTTCATTCGTGCTGCCTCAGCCTACATGAATTGCATTGGAGATACCTTTTTTAAGATGGCGCCGTCACCCTTTCGTCAGGTTCAAGCTGCAACCGCATCGCAACCTCATTCCGAGCCAAACCGTAGCCGGCCGATCTCACCTGCCAGCGAGCCTCTCACCATCCCTCTTAGATCAGTACAGCTACCTCCTGCGGACATTCGACTGTGTGCGGTGCTTGCTCCACCTCGTGGGGCGAAGGAGCAACAGCTGGCGATGATAAAAAACTCTATCGCCTCGGATATCCGTTATCGCGCCATGGATTATATGCCAAGTGAACGTCAGACTTGCCTCACCAGTAATCTCGATATCCTCTTGCTTCGAGCTTCTCAGCCTGAAGCCTCGCCATTGCTATTACCATCAAGTACGATTTATCGGCATTATTCTTGTTCCTTCATGGATCAACAAGACCCACTTCAACTTACCTTTCCTCTGCCCCACTGTCCGGCTTATCAGACTGGTCGGTGCATGGATACGGTATTTGAGAGCCTATGCTCTGGTACAAGGTGGAGTGTGGGGGAGACACAGAATAGCTTTTCCAGCCATCTCTCCTGCGTTCTCGGACAGGGAGACAAGCGGTTGTGTGTAGCGGTGTGTGCAGTGTGCACGGACTTGGTGGCTGCCAACGCTGGAATCAATCTCTTTCGAGCTGCTGGGTTCGTACCTGAAGGTGCTACTAGTCCCAGTTTGCTTACATCCTCGCTCTTTCCCTCCTGCGTTACTCAGAACTTGGTCTCTTCGTGGCCCTTGGCTTCAACAATCCTTACACCGGTGGATACTTTGGTAGCCTCTGTCATAGGTGATTCTGCGATCTCTCCTGTCTTGGGTACTGTACAGGCATCATTTCTCTCGCATCATGAGGTGATTTAATGGTTTCTATGCGAGTTTATGCTATCTAAAATGTGCAGCTATGGTAGTTTTAAGTTTCCTCATCTTGAGATCATGACTATAGGGTGTTTATTCGGCTCTTCTTGCTCAGTCAATAAGCATATCATTCGCAAGATTTCGTCGTCAACCTCGGCTTTAATTGGCAATTGCAGTAATCGCTTTCTCAGTTTTCTGAACCTCTGAATAATCATAATTTTTCCTTGATGAGGATTCATTTCGGGAACTTTTTGGGCCTAATGGCTTAAACTTCAAATTTTCCCACATCCTTCTTCATCTCCAAAAGATAGCCAAATTAAACTCCATTTTGAGGTGAATGCATCTGCTTTCGCTTCACTTCTGGTAGTTCCTATTCAATTCCAATTCGCGACTCATTATTTAAGAATGATGAAATCACTTCATGATACTAATTCATGTGCAAATCGGACAAAACTGTGCATTCATCAGTCGTATCCTCATCAGTGGAAAGCTTGTTTGTTGATTTTTAAGCTGTTTCCGACGTATTACTACTTTCAAACTAATTGAAAGAGGATCATAGGACCAATTCGCAGATGCTAAGACTATGTGGTATATGCTTCGGGGAGTGACTCATTATATATTTTTAAATACTACTTGTTTGACTCACTCAAAATCAAAAAGGAAACTTCACTTCGAAAATCTGCTCTGCTACACCATCTGCAGACATTCATGTTTAATGTGTCGCTATTTCGGCACTAATATAATCGCAGTTCTAACTCCTGTAAATAGAGCCTAGGCTTCTAGGCGCTAACACGTGGGTGAGTGCTTGGGTCAGCAGTTGACGTTTGTGCATGTTTCGGGGCACATTGTTGAGGCAACTGGCTGTGAAATCGAAACTTTAATTTGGCAATTTGTAACTCAATTTCACTAAACTAACAAAGCATAACGAATTTGCATCTACTTCTTTTCCTTGTTCTTGTCGAATCCCGCAGAAAAGGTACTCGAATTACTTCACTGAGACTCCACCCAATCACATGGCTTACTTTCAAAATTTCATTTTTAAGAGTTTACTCTATTTGGTACCCCCAAGCTCTCTTCCACTGCCCTTCAGAGGATAGGATACTGGACCACAATAGTCCTAAACTTTGACATTCAAAGTCCTTAAGCTATTTTTTGTGTCCTATTTTTGAGACTTCACAATAGTACATTTGTCAGTGCTCACTTACAGGCTTTTTTATTGTCATTAATATTCAAATTTGCAGCTTTTAACTTTGGCCACCAATCCACGTCGATCGCCGGACGTCTTCGATGGTGTAGTACTCCTTCTTTCCATTGATGAAGGCATTTCCTCCACTTCCTGTGGTGCATTTCCCCCTTGCACTTGCGGGAAGGGTGCCGGAGCGACGTACTGCTGTAAATGTTATCGCGGCGCTTCTGACTGTTCCCATACCACTCCACGCCCTCGTAGTCTCTACTCTCGTGCGACTGCAATCAAAGCGCTTGCTGAACACCTCGCGCCCATGCCACACCTCATCATTTTAGCTATCAGTGGTAGCAGTACCATTGCCAGATTGGAAATCTGTCATGGAAGCGCAAGCTCACCAACTCTACTCCTCAACTCAACGGCTGGGTCTTCACCGCAAAGACCGATTACTGGCACTAGTTTGAGTGACTTTGTGGCTGAGGGCACGAAATATTCAACTGGTGAAGACGAAGCCGAAAACGATAACGTCAAGGGCACACCAATTCTTGGTGGAGTTTCTCGTTCAGGGACTAAACTTCGGCCTAACTTCGTGCTGGGTAAGTTGGATCAGTTGAATTCATTCGTTTTTTATTTTGTGGTTATGCCTCATTGCGCTGTCTAGAGGCAGGAAATTGTCATCTAAACGCTACACTTAGCAGTATTTTTCTTGTTCTAATAGCTTCCACCGCTTTTTCTACACGTTCTTTTTTAACTGAATGTTGATGGAACCATTGATAACCCTGGCAAGTAATTAGAATGGTGAAGTATTGCTTTGATATTCAAGATTTTTTCCCGCTTCGCCCATTCTCGATGATGTTGATTGCTCGCTGGCCCACCGATACTATCACTTCTTGCAGCTTTCGTTATCAAGAATGTATGGTCATACAAGAACACAGCATGTTTTAAAGAATTCAGTAGAGTATTACAACTGACTATACGAATTTACATTTAAACTTTAATTGAGCAAGGCCCTTTTTGTGAACTATAAACGCTGTCCTAACTTACTAATCTTTGCTACCAAGTTAGTAGCCGCCTTTTAAAGTCATTAGGTTACTTGAAGCCGATTTTTCTCCACCTGATAAGGCGAAAAGAATTTACAACGAATGGTTTTCAGAGTTGTATTGTCAAATTCACTTCATCAGCTTGTGAATTTTGGACTATTTCTTTTCCGCTGACGCTGCGTTTATTTCATGTGGGGAAGACCAACTAGCCGTCCATTCTTTTAGCCTTTGTTCTAAATGACACAATATTCGTTGTAAATAGATAACCACGTGAAACTGCACTCATTTCAAACGCGGAAGGAGATATATGCAATTCCATCTTCCCATTATTTAAATCTCTTCTATGTGCTTAGTGAAAAAGATGCGCGACTGCGTATAATGTCGCTTGTTATCGTTGTCGCTTTTGCGTACACATTGAAATGACTTCGGTAGTTCCTATGTCCGTATACAGTAAGTCGTACAGCCTTAGTTTTGTACAATTAATGGGCTTCTCTTGTAGTGGGGAAACAAGCTAGAGGGTATGGTTGTACAAGTAGATAAATTAGAGGGTATGCATGTCTGAGTTCGCCGCTCTCTATGTAGAAACAAGGCGATTCACTCTGACAGGCCTTCAATGATGCAGCAGCAAGTGTGGCCATATTCCTCACGAGAGGTATTTACTTCAGACATACTTCTTCGCGCTGTTATCAATTCAGCGACCATGAGGCTGTGTCTGTAAGTGGACTTATTAAAAAAAACTCAGTGATGAATTGCGGTAGGTTGAATAAACTGTTCATGGTATCAATGTCAATATTTAGTTACGAATGGTAGTTTGCTCGAGTAATGTCAATTAGCACCCAAGAGTCTCTTACAATGGCCTTATTTACCATGTTTGAGTATCTCTGAAGATTTTCGTTTTAGCCCTGACACGATCGTCCTTTTTTATTATCCGCCTTACCAGGTCATTTATAAGCAGGTCAGCAAACAAATGAAGAATTCATCCGTTTGTCAGGTTACCACTAACGCATTGTGTATTACGCGTCTCTTGACATAAATATGCCAGAAGTTTACCGTGATAAGTTGTGCACACTAGTCATACGTCATTCTCTGGTCGATTGAGCGTGAATTCTTGAGGGAATGTGAAAGGCAAGAAATGCAGTCGTAGTTTCATCAACTAAATAAATCACCACGATGGTCTTTTGAGAAGGTATGGATATCCCCATTGGTAGGAGGCTGCTGCTTTAATTAATTTGGCTTTCGCAAAGATTGATTTAACTTTTCGTCGGGATTTCCCTCCCGAATTTTCGCCTTTCATTAATTTTCACTGAAGCGGTAGCTGCAACCTTGCCGCAAACAAACAACCTAATGATATCCACATGTGGTTTTCCATACGCATTCGTTTCTTTGGGCTAAAATTGGTCCAAATAAAACTCCAATAGGTTACTAGGATGGTGCGTTTGCGTGGGTAGAAAGTTGTGACCATCGCAAACAAATAGCATTGATACTTTCATAAAATTTTTCGTTTTCTAACTGCCATGCCGTCAATTAGCTGTAGTGACAACCTGGTCGAGTTCAGTGAAGCTTGAAATACTGAAAGCAAACTTTGCCATGATGCATTTGTAGTTACCCTCTATATTTCTCCAGATGCTCTCTCGGACTTTCTCTCTGCTTGCTGGACACGCAAACTAGCCTCTAGTGAGGGTGGGCGTGGGTCATCCCGAAAGACCATCTCTCCGAAGACGCGGAACAATGACGAAAGCAGCTATGTCACCATTCAAGAGAGTCGCTTTCATCCCACGTCTTCTCCAGGTCGTCTTCACAGCCACCATCGTCGTTGTTGTCATCGGCACTATTATCACAATCGGCATCACTTCCACAGGCACCATCACCGTCATCACCACTATCACCACTTTCATCGATGTAGTCGACTGTCAACTTCAAATTCCTCTGGTGGTGAGGCTATTGCAACTTCAGGGACGTCATCTACTTTTTCGCTGTCAAGCTCGAACCATCATCCTCCGAAACTTACACTCACTCCAGTCCCCTCTGTACCCCCAAAGAGAAGGTATGGCCGCAGTAGCAGCCTACCACTTCCTTCTGGTGCTTCGCTGAAATACTCTCGTTTGTTTGGTCGAGGTTCCTTAGAGGCCTCGGGGCTGCGGTCGAGGTAAGCCATGGAAACCTACTGTATCGAAGTGTCAGCTGGTGGTAGATGTTCAGTTTTATTTTGGTGAAGAGGATTATCTACTTAGCAAGTGCATAATCTCGATTTTACTTTAGTGACCCGTCTTTACCATGCCCCCAGACAGATTTGTTTTCACTAGTGTATCACTCAAACGAGCAGCTATGTGTAACACAGAACTCAGCTATTATCTTCGGAAAATGTTCTCCTGTTAGGCTGATTTGAAATATCAGTTGCATTTCAATTTTATTAACAATGGTTTTTGCGTTACTTCGAAGTAGATGTCTGTTATTGTCGGTAACGTTACGTTAAACACTTTTTAAACATTCAGTATACGTGCGTGTGCCTGTCTTAATTTTTTTTCTTGTTTTGGTAACTACTGCTCCTTTCTAAATAAGCTAGGCATAATTATCCCCAAGATTCTGTGATGGGTCTAAAATCTTCGAGTTTTGGTTTAATTCTGTCCATTTTGACAATTTTGCGATTTCGAATCTGGTTTTGGAGTTGAAAGTGGGTGTACAAGAGCTGAAATTCAGGTTTTTTATCATATTTTGACATCTGCATTTTGGTAATGGTTTGAAACACCTAACGTTATACCACTTGATCATTTCAATAGTTTGTTAACGCCCACTATCCAAATAACTTCTTATTTTAGGTCTTTGTGCTATCGACAAAATTACTCGAATTTCGAAGCTCTCTCCTCAAAGCTAGATAGCTCATTCGTTTCCAGAGCCAACAACTTTGGTACAATTGCTGAGGGTGAGTTGTTTTTTTTTGTATTATGACACATTCTATCACTTTTGCCCTATCCAACGCGTAGTATTTCATCGACTGAACTTCCACCTTGCCTACTTTATGTTTTACTTTAAGACATTTGCTTAAACATTACTTATTTACTCACTACTGTCAAGTCACTACAGCCAAATCCTCCAATCGATTGAATCACCAACTGCATACGTTGACCTCCACCCTCGATCCTCTGACCGGATACTGTTCTTCCATCGCCTCCTCCTGTTCTCCTTGCCCTGTTGCTTCCTCGTTCCCCTCCTTAGCTCCCTTTGCGTACGATAAAGCCTCCTCAGCTTCCTCTCCAGAGCCAGCCTTCCTCAAGTTCTCCGAGGGTCTGTCGCCTCTTCCCCCTGATGACGTTGATCCTGTTACACCATTGCATATATTGCCGTTGATGGAGCGTTGGATGCGACGCAAGCAAAATGAGGCGTATTGGCTACATGAGCAACGTGAAAGGAAAGACGTAGAAGGGGAGGATAAATCGTGGAATAAAGAGATCTTCCATACCACTGACGATGCCCTTCAGTTTGGTGCTGTCTATCTTGTTCCCTGTCCGCACATCCACCGGTTTACAAGTAATCCACCACCGAACCCACAGGAGCAAACGGCTCTAAGCGTCTCTCATTCCTCCATGAGCAAACAACATCCCTTTGGAAAAAAGAGTAAGTTTCTGAAAGATGACTACAACTACTTTGGGAGTTCGCACTATTGCACTGCATTTTTCTACATATTTGCTGCTTTCCGAAATTTTTTTTTGTTTGCGAAACTGTGGCTAAGTTTAGTGCACGTTCAATGATTCCACGAATCGTGTTTCATTGTGAAACGATCCATTGTAGTGCAGTAAACTCGAAATATTTTTCATTGAAGAGTGCGGTAGTGATTGTATGCTTAATTAATATGCACACAACGTATTGGCGGCTCGAGAAATTCGGTTTTGGTGGAAAGGCCCTTCATTTGTAGCCAATGATCTTGGTACGCATTTATGAACTGGAATTGAAAGTTACCTGAATCATTCATGAATCAGTGGCGATATACGACTAAGTCGTCAATAAAATTGATTACGTAGGTGTGTTGAATGCGTTTACAAACACTAGCAAGTATTCAATCGTCAGAAGAGAAACTGATGCCTTAAAGTGTGTTGTTATCATAAAAATATTTTTTTTGTATTATCTAAAGCCTTTTTCCGTAGCCATTTGAATCAAACTACAAGCTTCTTCAATTTAACAAAGAATAAAGGGGCTCTATAGACGGTTCGGACAAAGGAGTCTGTTATGTTCAGTCGCATAGAGGATGATCGGGGCAACAACTTCAGAATTTGGCTTCTGAATTTTCTCATCCATTTCACATTATATCCATCCAACTGCCAATCATCGATTCCTTCAGCGCTATATATTGGTTGCATTAAGCTATCTGAATATTTTCTGATCTGTCGTTTGTCATCTAAATGTCATTGACAAATTAGCTGGCTGCTACTTTCCATGTCCGATGATCATAGGTTTAACAAATGGGTAACCATGTGCGTCTATTCATTGCTTGCCCATTGCAGGCCTTGATTTGGGATTGGCCAATAGAGGTGGTCCGAATTCACACCACCACGGCCACAACCATCAGCACCAGACGAATTCAGGAGGCTCTGCTTTCACAACGACATCAGCAACGTGTGGCGGTGTATCCTCCTTCCTCACTTCTGGTATCCGTGCTGTTACCAGCGGTTTTAGTCGTCCTCGCGAGCGCCGTCGCTCCATTAGTACGCCCTGTGGCGGTGAGGCCTTCACTTCTACTACTGCCGGCGGGATGATGGTGGTTGGCGGAGGTGTTGCCCCCGTCATATCGGCCTCCAACACACCATCTTCCTCCACACCTGGCTCTTCACGAGCTGCAGACTTGAGTCTAGCATGCATGCTGCCTGGGTATGAAGTAGAATTCTTTATCCTTCTCTTTCACAAATGCTGATAATTTGATTTGCTTTAGCTTCGTCAACTCAGGTAATACTAACGAATAGGGTTGGTGAATTCACTTCCATATTTCCCCACTGGTCGTCCATACTTGTTTTCCTAGTTTAGCTAGATGCTTAAAACTCTTGATTAATACAATTTTTCCGATGGCGTTTTGTAACCTCTTTTCCGCTTATTCCAACATTTCTATGTTATGTGTTGCGCGAGCATTTGTAAAGTAGATGTCTTTTCCAGTGTTTTCCTGCGTCATTCCCATTTTTGCTTTCTTTCATCACTGTCTCAATGAAGGGGTTGTTACACTTTATTCAGTGTAACTTTTCTTATTAATAAATTACTTTCTCGTCCTCATTTCCTGCCATTATTATTTTATCTCACTATGAATCAATCATAAGCAATGGACCACGTCTGATCAATTCCTCCCCTTTCCATACCACATAGCTCTTCATCTTTTCTATTGAATCTCTTTCCAGTTTTTTTCCCGTCTGAATGGTTTGATAAGACTGTCACTCAAACTTGCCTTCGTAACATGCATTTGACAGGACCTGTTAAAAGTGAGATGTTTTCACAATGCGTAGTGACTTATTGCTCTTATTTTAACTATTCTGTTGCTCTTACAAAGGGTTCGACTGGAGACGATGAGTGACTTTCTTTTCATAACTAGTCGTTGTTTAATCGTAGCACCTGTCGTACGTTTTCAGCTCAGAACCTCCTCTGCGCACAGGCATTGGCATTGGTGGTAGTTACGCTACAGAGACCACCTCGAAAGCCTCCACACCATCCTTTCCATTTGATGAAATCGATGGGCCGGGTGGGGATGGAGGTGGGAGATTGGCATCTAGCGGAGAATCCTTGCTGCCTCGTCTTTGGGTCTCCTCTCTGAACCAGTTAATGGAGTTGATGTCTACTGTCCGCCCTTCTGTTGGAGGAGGGGGGGAGGGGTCATCGACTGGCATAAAGAGGGGGGTGCTGACTCCTCAACCTCGTCATTGGCATCTTCCCTCTTGCCTCCATAGACTCTGTATCCCCCGGCAGAACCTCCCATCCCCATTACCACCATCCCTTTCATCCCTCCCCACATCTCGTCGGCATCCTACTAGTAACACAAATGCTTCTTCCACCAATCCACTTGAAGAACATTCGTCTTTCGTGAGTTTTGCAAAACTGACGATTAAGATGAGTTTAGATATGAGTATACCTGTGTGATTGCTTGTGTTGTAGATGCCCAGTTGTACCAGCCACTATCACTGCCAAACGGATGCGATAGCGGCTCCCCCACCGGGATCGCGTCACTTACCGGTGAATACAACGGAGCAGTCCTATTCCACCTCCCAACATCGAGTTCAACAACAGCAACGACACCAGTTGAGCACGGCATCGTTATCCAGTTTCCAAAGTAATCGCCGTTCTGTAGTTGACTTACCAACGTCGTCGGAATGTCTTGATGTTGGACAGGGTAGCTGCACCAACCCTCCAATCAGTAGTCGATCAACCACGTGCTTAGCCGCAGCAGCAGCTAGTGCAGCTTCTTCCCGTCTCTCACCTCCTCTCACGCTCGTTCCCTTCGGCAAATTCTCTACAGGAAGCTCTGGCATCTCTGGACGACGCAATCGGCGCAATGTTGTCTGTATTTTGCTTCAAAGTGCGCCTTCTATATTTGATTTCGCAACTTCTTCAACCTTTCCTCTTTGTAGTTGTCACTTTTTGGAGGGAAGACAAATGCCTTCTCAACAGAGCCACAGCAACAGCACAATAACATACATGCCTCCACATCAGTGAACGTGACCACAAGCAGCGGTGGAGCCTCGTTTCCCTCCACTCCGGTTCACGAGCCTTCCACTACCAGCGCCATCGCCGCCCCAGTTATGCTAGCCTTCGGTCATTTCAAGGCCAAATCTGCCACTCCACCTCTGCAAAACGCCGCGTCCTCTCCTCGCTCCTCTTCTATCACCAACACCTCCAATAGCAGTGGATGATGTTCGTATTTAGGCTTAATACCTTTTTATTCATAAAATACGTGGTGAATTGTGGGGAACGTGTCTATCTTTTATAACACTTCGAATTGGGCTTAGTACTTGTTACATCCGGTTGGAGTAATTAGCTATAAAGGCTTTGCATTCAATTGTACCTATTTCAAGAGTCGTGGATTCTGTTTAAAGAATGGACGCGCTTACTTTGGGGATTTGGAACACGAAATTTACTCCTATTAGTCGAATATATTGAGGTGATTTAAGAAACTTTGATTGCAATTAAATCACAGAACATCATGTTTTGATCAGAAACGCTTATTTTTTGCTTTTCTAAGGGGGTTGTCGGAAGTTAAGATAATCGTGAACCAAAATTGACATTCCGCATTTACCGCTTCGACAAGGGCAAAGCAGAGGAAGAACAACACCTCACATCCCACTCCCTTCAGATCAATTTTCTCCCTCGTCGTGTAGATGGAACATCAGATTCGCTGGCCCTCTTATTGCTTTCTCCCACAATTTGCCAATTCCCTCTAAAATGTCAATATTCTTCGTCTTCCTCCCATCTCTAGTTATAAAGCCTCAAAAGACTTGTATTCCACAGATTAATGCCCATACGTGGTGGCGTCTAATTAACGTTATTGTTATAGGAAAGGAGGGGGGATGATAGTTTTGGTGATCCTCCACTCTATGCGAGCCCCTATAGGTATTTGATGGGGCTCCATCGACTTGATATTGCTACTATCAATTGTCCCTCCCCTTCCTCTTACTTCACGGCTCTCTCTTCTCCTCTCTATATTAACTTTGCCGGAACAAATGATATTTTGAATAACGTTATTTTGCTGATGCGTTTTTGTGTCTCTTCTTTGCAAACATTCCCATCACCCTGAGGTATGTAGCAGTAACAGGTGTTGGACAACTAGGCAATCTTTGATTGATGGAGGTGTTTGAGGCAGGTTTGTTGTTGATCCTTCAAGTCTTTTTTGTGACCGGAGTCCAAACAAAGCTAAATGCAATCTCCTCTCCGCTTTGCAAGTTTCGCCGTGGTGCTTTTGGACAGATTTTAAGTGAGGCTCTTCTCTCTAAAGACCAGCTGAAGTATGGCGTTATGGTAAGTCAAGCCTAGTGGTAGTATTTGTGGGTCTTTTGGCAAGAAGTCCAGACAACTAATGTCATCGAATGAGAGGCATTATAGACTAGTGATGGTGAACCACCTGGGTTATACGCCAAGATGGTGGAGAAGAGGTCACTGAAGGTGTATCCCAGTGTATAGTCTGCTGTATACGGCGCATCCTTCACGTTTGAACAAGGCATGGAGATTCAAACTATTTGAGTGCAGATACAGGTGATCAACGGTAAACGAAATGTGGGAAATTTGGCAAAAGCATCGATATTCAATGGGGTTTTGAAAGAGAAATTGTAACAGAAATTAATCGTTTAAACGGACTGGAGACCTGACCACTCAGAATAGACCTGATGCTCGCCAAGCAGATTCCGAAGTTCTTATTTTCTTGTCAAGGCGAGTAGCGTTCGTGGATTTTTTGGAATTGGCAAAAGTTGCAGTAGAAAGCAAAAAGATATTACCAGTCATGCGGGAAGATTGGTGGGCTATGCAACATTCAGCCCTGGAGGAAGTGACCTGTTAGTCGAATAGAGTCCTGAGACTTTCCATTTGATAGGAGCAGACATCAAGTTGGGGAGGTTGAGATTTGGCTTGGCTAGGAGGTCATCGGTCAACACAACGTTTTCGGTGCTACAAGGAGACCCTCACCAGCTAGCCTCGCCAGACATCAGCTGTCAGGAGAATGAGGGAACCTGCTTGACCCTCCTAGCACCTCAAACCGCATCTGGAGTTATAATGGATCTGAAAGCAGGAACTTCTGCTGGCTTTTAATTGTGTCCACGACTAGACTGGTATGGAATAGATTCATGACAAGGAGCACGGGACGAAACACAGTCCCGTGGAAGTTTGCCGCAAAGAGTGGTAACAAAGTTGGGTTCAGTTTCTCCTGCCACCAGTGTAACGTCCTGAAACTTCCCATTAGGTGGAAGAAAGTGTTAAGCAGAACTGCATACGAGCATACTGGGCTTCGGCTTGATACGAAGGCGAGCCCACGCAAACAAGAGCAGTGCAAATATCAAAGTCCGTCAGTCGTGTAATTAAATGAATAAAGTATTAAATGGGATTTCGACCATGTCTATTCGACTACCTCTAGGTCTAGCAGTCGCTTTGGTGTTGATCCGTCGTTGGATTGCGTAGGATGCACCTCGGGCCAGGCTAAAGCCTTACGTCCTTCACTTCGCCCTAAATGCAAGCATTCAGCCAAGCCTAATGTCTTTGACTGCCGACTGGAAAGCCTCGGAACGTTGCATTGACAAACCACTGAAGAAATATCAGGGCACCTGTACATATACTTTTTTTTTTGAAACTAGCATGAAAGTTAGGGTTTTAGGTGCACACTTTGATGTATCAGTGGTTAACAATTTAGCAATAAATGATTTTAGTCTTCATAGGGGAATAAAAAGAGTTGTAAAAAGTATCGCCAATTGGGTCAGACTCATGCTTGACTTGACCTTCAGAAGTCTGTTTTCTTATTGACACACTATTTGGCATCAGGGTGCGAGATAGAGGTGGTAGTGGAAGAGGAGAAGGGAAGGAGGTATCTATTTCGGTCCAGGATTCGAATCACTTGACTCCTTCAGCATGGTGTTCAAAATGAATCCTTGCCTCCAACTTACAGAGCACATTATAAACAATTATTATATATTTGACGGCCCTGTTAAGGGTCTCTTCTGTGCGGTCTGATGACTTCGATTCCCCTAGTCGACTGATGAATGGGAGAGGTGCGTGTGCGAATCGCATGTTATTGGCTAAACACGCAACCCTGCATCCCAGACGAGGTGGACAGTGGACAAGGGAACTGGAAATTTGTTCCAGAGACGTTAAAATTGTCTTTGAGTTCTCGGTAAAAGAATCCACTTGTACGAGATCTCCTTGGTGTCTGTTATAGAACGTTATTTGTCTGAAATACGCCTTCTGCAAATACTTTGGTGCCGCATTAAACACTCTTAAGCCTTCCTTTAGCCGCTTCCTTGTTCGGTCGAGTGATGTTGGAGGGAAATAGCATTTTGCGACTCATGGACCTCATGAAAGGCGAGACGCCAATCGAGGTATCGGTAGTACGTCCTTACACGAAGAGAGTGCGGCCTACGTGCAGATCGAAATCTTTGAATTGTGCGCTTCTAGTTTTCACGAGCGTAGGATTCGCCCTTTCTACCCACCCGTTGTTAAGAGGATGCCTCAGTGTTACGTGCCTCTTGCGCATTCCAAAAGCGTAGCACGGTTCGGCGAGAAATCAGCTCTTAAAATTGAGATATTAAACATTTGGGGCAAATTCAGGTACATCATGTTGACAACTTCAGAGGTTGAACATCGTTGGCATCATGCGCCTTTGGAGGCTCTACTTCGGCTACCTCAGTGGAGAAGCCACTTTCATTCATGAGACTCTCATAGGCATCGACTGAAGAGGAGTGCTTGGGGTGCGATGACGCCTCTTAAAACTGACTCATGTAGCTCAAGTTTGACAAAAAGCACAACCATCAGAAGTCGGCAGGAGTCACCATTGTCTTTCTCTCACACCGTCTACCATCTTTTGTCCATGTGGTCCATTTGCTCGTGTAGCTCTGGTAGGACTGACTGTATTCGTGAGCCGAAGTGTTGAGGACTCACTGCATTGTGCTGGCACCATAGGAAATTGTCTTCCAGAGACATCTCTCACTACTTTCGGCTGTGGAATGTCCAAAGGGTGTTCTCAGCCTCTTCTGTGGAAGAGCCATATCATGGTCGATGCTTTGCGTGCTTCTCCTGGGATGCTTCGCAGACTCACGCAAAAACAGCGTACTCAGCATACGTCAACCTGCGTCCACAAAGAAGGCCTTGCGGCACTGGGCACCCGCATTGTCATGCACATTTCCATTTTCTGCACTGAGCGATGAAGTGGTACAGCTGAAGCTCCTCGTACCAGCATGACAGTGATCGGTCAAATCCATCATTGTCTTCAACCATATCAGGAAGCTATGAACTGTACCTGACCGTTGTATGAATGGGCAAAAGCTCACGTTTATTTGCGTTTTTCCGCCTTATTTTGTATTCAGTACGAAGTTGGTGTGAGTGATGACTTTTCCTCTCCCGTCTTGGGCCCTTTTGGGGGTATCCCGCCTCCAGTTTCATCACTTACGTCTGTGCTCATTACGAAGACTGGAGAGTTAAGCTCAAAGTTTTGTAGAGTTGGTACCACAGAGGCGCAGAGAGAGTGTTGCAGTTCTTTAAACACCACCGCGTGTTTAGTCTGCCACCACTAATCCTGTTTTGATTGTTTTTACCTTCATTACTGTAGTGAGCTGGCGATCATAAGAAAACGCTTGACGAAACTCCTGTAGCACTTTGCCAAACCAGGGAAGCTCCGAAGCCCCGTTTTGCTGGTTGGCATTGGTCATAGTTGCAATGGCTTTGCGCACAATTCGTGACTGCCATTCCATCGGCTCAGAATGTACAACCTGGAAAGGAGACCATAGTTTGCAGAGCACTGCATTTCTTTGGATTCAACGCCAATTCTGCTTCTAAAAAGCGGTTTATCAAAAGCTGTAGAGTTAAATTGTGCACTTAAACATTCTCTATTACAGGCAAATATGTCATCGAAGTAGTTAATGCAGTGCTTTGAGAAGGAACCAAACAACGCTGCCCGCTTCACTTGTTGCAAAGTAATTGGTGCCTTTCAGACTTTAAGCGGCATTGTATGAAACTCGTAAAGTCCGTTATGGACGAGCTGGCATCAACTTCCATGTAGAGAACCATTTGGGTTCCTGTGGAGCGTCTAGTGAATCCTTTATGCGGACCATCGGAAGCTCATCCTTCTTTGTCACTGCATTCGGTTGCCTGTAATCGATGCACGGCCCTATGACATCACGAAGCATCGCTATTATTTGACAATGAGCTTCTCCTTGAAGGAGAGGTGTGTGTCAACTTAAAACAGAGGTCACTTAAGCCGGTCCCGGTTAGGAGCACTGAGATGAACAGAAAACTGTAGACATCGTCTGTTAGTTTTCTCGGATAGGGAGACCAAGACCCTTGTGAATGTGCATTTCGAAATCTCGCAATCGCTTGAAACTTATGTGGAAATTTGATTTCTAGTATCACATCCTTAGCTAGCTTATCTCATATTAAGAATTTCACCCTCTATTACTTTCCTTTACTAAGGTTACTCGAATACCGGAAAACTCCTTTAATAGGGTCATCCTCAGATGTGCAGAACGGAATTTTTTGGGAATCTGAATCCCCTTATAGATCGCCTAGAAAGCCGGTGATCTAGTAAAGACGTAGCTGCCCGGAGTCTAGGGAGAAAGTACATTGAAGACCGTCCATTTTGCCAAGGACTTGCATAAATATATGAAAACTGTAGCGAAACAGGCAAGAGAATGAGAAATGGGATTACTCGATTTTTAGACGCCACATGGAGGAGTTTGCTGTTACCTAAAAGAATTTGACCATCTGTTGAGCTGAAGCTCTCAACATTTGGAGGATGTCACATCGATAAACTGACGGAACCTGTTTGTCCCCATAGGCATGAGTTGCTGCACAAGGGATTACATTTTGTGGGCTTCTTCCTGCCCAGTATATTAGTAATCTGTTTTCTTACATACGCTTTATTTTATCTAGGAAAACGGATTAGGGCGGAGCATGGGAGGAGTGGGGAAGACGATGCACATTACTCTGGTTCGAGCTATTTGACTCTTCGCGCATGGCATTCAAGTAAAACTTTATAAACCAGAGCCACAATGCATATTTAAATCAATCAATAAGTGTGTATTATAGCTCGCATTTAGTGAGAGTTGGTGCACCATCGCTTATTCACTGTTTGAAACTACCCCTAGCACTAAACTAATGAATATGCGGTAACATTCTGGGATCCAAGTTTGAAAACTAAGATTTGGCCATATATTAAATATACAAATGTGCTTTAGCTAATCTTATAGGGGAGAATCGGCTATTCAATTCATACACGATTTCCGTATTTGAACAACTTGAAGATCGATCCGCAGAGTAAGGTCGGATCTTAGGCTTATCTACACCCAGATCCCTTTCTACTCTGTGAAGGATGCCTGAAAACACTCCACAAACAGCCCTTCCATAAATCCAGAGATTTTAGAAGCCTTAAAGAAGACTAGAGCACTCCAAAGGCTTAATATAAAAAAATAACTAGATTTATGGTCATAGGAGCAGACTTTTATTTTTGCCTGCAGCATGCTAAGTTCTATTTGAGTTAACAATACTGATTTCGTCATAACAGAACCCCATTGTGCTTACATAGCGCATTCCTTCATAACAAAATAAATGCGTCACCAATCCTTAGTGATCACATCATTATAAAAATTATCATGCAGCATACGAAATATCTTTCATCTGTTGTTTATATAAATTGATAACAAGCGATTCCTGATGTTCCGCGAGAGTGGAATTTTGGTTATCACGGGGCGTGTGTTGGGGGGTAGGCTTGCGATTCTCATCTTCTTAATGCATTGCCTTGTTTATTTGTGGCAAAGTCTTCCCTACTGCGTTTCCAGCAAATCATAATAAACAAATATAGCTTAAAACTTAATCGTTTAAGCAGTTCGCAAAACATGGACCATGGGTCTCTTGGTTTCTTTGGTTTATTCCTATCCTTTTGTCTTTAGGTTGATGAGCCGGTATGGATGTCGCTCAAGCCCAGATCCGGACCATTCACGTGCCAGATGTTGTTGGCGAGGATTGCCAACGGAGGTTTCTTACTTTTCTAGAAAGGTATTATTAAATGATGTTGATTTAAGCAGCCGATCCTAGCTATAAAGATGGAGATGCTTTCAAATACGTTGAGAGTGCAAACGAACTTAAACAACTAGAGAGAAGCACTTTGTCAGTGTCTTTTGATGATCTTTTAATGTATGACAGCAGTTTGGCGTCTCTAGTCGAAGATGAGTACTACCGGTAAATGTTACATGAGATCCTCACTTCTAGGCTTTACCCATACCTCTGCACTGCCGTGAAAAACTTCATAAATGATCACGTACCGGACACATTGAATTCCGGCCGCGACTTTTATGTTTGCTTTACGGACATTACGACACTTCACAGGTTTGTTTGTCAATGAGGTTTAGCCATTCTTAGGCTACGCGAGCTTAACACCCATCAACTTGGTAAACTTGTGAAAATTCGAGCCCAGGTTGTTCGTTCGCATCCAGTTCATCCGGAACTGACTTTGGGTACCTTTAAGTGCGAGGATTGTGGTGCAGTAATCCGCAACGTCGAACAACAATTTAAGTACACACAACCGAGCATTTGCTGTAATCCTCAGTGCGCTAATCGTGTTAAGTTTGAATTATTAACAAACCAATCAAAATTCGTTGATTTCCAAAAAGTACGGGTGCAGGAGACACAAGCGGAAGTTTCCCGAGGAAGTATTCCACGAAGGTAAGTCTTTTCCCCTACATCCATTGCGCGTAGCATGGAAATTCTTCTCCGAGCTGATGCTGTTGAGCTTGCCCAGCCTGGTGATAGATGCGAGTTTATTGGCACTCTCATTGTTGTTCCAGACGTGAGTCAGCTCGCCACTCCTGGCAAGTTTCAACATTCATCTTTTTATCGGAACTCAGCTGTCTCATCTGAGTGTCTTACTGATCACAACAGGAACTCGGACACTGGAGCGCAGAGGAACGAGAACAATTGATGGTTTTGAGTCTGGTATCTCTGGCCTGAAGGACTTGGGTGTACGGGAACTTACCTACAGGATTGCCTTCTTCGCTTGCACCGTTATTCCTGCTCACGGCCGTGTAAGAATTTTATTTTCTAGTTGCATAGGCTATTATGATCCTCTACCTTAATAAACTCGTAACGCACAGTGCGCGGTGGAAATTCTAGTGAATGGATGCACTTTTGTTTTTTTCGAACTTTTCCACAGCCTTATTACTGTCGTTGCGCAAAAGCCCTGAAATGATATGATTTTAATGTCCCTCTGCCACCAGTACCTTCCATCCGATGACCTGGAATCTGTTGGTGGTGTTTCTTACGAGGCGTTGTCAAAGCGGTTGAGCGAACCGGAGCTGGATAAGATTTGCGCCATGAGCCAGGACAAGAACCTTTTCCAAAATCTTTATACCTCCCTCTTTCCAACCATACACGGCAGTGAAGAAGTCAAGAAAGGCCTCCTTCTTATGCTATTCGGCGGTGTGCCTAAAGTAAGTCACTATCCCATCGGCGCTTACGTTTACGTGTGCCTTGAACAAAGTTTCTAAATTATATGTTCAATAGTGGTGGTGCGGTTTCATTTTGAGCTATTTCTTGGGGAAATTTATTGCACATTTGCTATTTATAAAGACATGGTTAATGATTTCGATATACCTCATTTTGGAACCTGACGTATGAGTTTTGCTGCGTATGCCTGTGTGTGCTTAAACATTTGGGGATACCTATTTGAATCCTCAATAACTGAGACCACACCTTGGAATGCTTACTTAGTGTTTCGTTTCCTTTTGTTCTCCTGTTTGGACGAATTGTTCTGTAACTTTTGCATGAAAGCTATTTTCAGTTTTCTTAACCGGGCCTTTCGAACAATACCGTCAATTTTTTGGATGAGATAATCAGTTTTCTTTGGTTTATACGGGAGACCTAATTTGAGGCTTTTGAAGTAGAGTTGGTCTTGGTAACTCAATTATGAAATTTTGTAGGGAGCCTTCGAAGGTACTTTGTGGTAAAATTTGTGACTTTCTTCGCGTTGATTAAGATAGTCTTTTTCCAGGTGACGGAAGAAGGGACCCATCTTCGTGGAGACATTAGCGTTTGTCTGGTGGGTGATCCCTCAACTGCCAAATCCCAGTTTCTCAAGCAGGTGGAGCAGTTCTCTCCTCGCGCTGTCTACACCAGTGGGAAGGCCAGCTCCGCTGCCGGTCTCACAGCAGCGGTCGTACGTGACGAGGAATCCTTCGAATTTGTAATCGAAGCCGGTGCCCTCATGCTCGCTGACAATGTAGGGTCTTTGTGCAATATTTACAGCCTCTTTAGCCCCTCTTTGCTAAGCGATTAAGCGGCGTTAGAGGTCTTTTAGATTGCAGCATACTGTGTCCTTTGACATTGCAGGCTTACGTCCCTATTGCGACCATTGTTTACATCTGCGGGTTTTTTACGCGACAACAAGGTTATAAAATGGGATTTTTTATTTAATACTAGGCTGGCCATCTAATTCCTCATTACTTAGCTTTGTTTCCTGTTTGTATTACCATTATTGGCTTTCTACTTGTCATTCTAAACTTTTTTTGGGAACAAGGGTTCGTTATGAGTCTTGTTTTAAGTCCTGCGGTGAAACCAAAAGATCGCTTTGATAGTTGTCAATGAAGCTCAAGACTAGTGGTCATTACGTTGTTTTAGTCCGATAAAAATAGAGTTCAGTCGAATCTTATTTTTTGCGATATTTCGATTCTTTAATTTGTTTATGATTTGTAGTTGAATGTAAACAATGCAGGTGTAAATGCTGTATAGATTTTGATGTAATGAGTTGAGGTGTATGGTTTATTAAAAAATAACCTTAAAAGTTGTGGTTTGCTTCTCCTCTGTTCCCCTCCTACCCACCTCCTCCGGAATTTTGAGTATTAATCCGTGCCTTTGAGGACGTACGTCGCAAACCTTTCTCAGGACTAGGGCATATCACAGACATCGTTTTACAACCTTTTATCAATCCATATTCCATTACTTGCATGACTCAGTTATTACTCTCTGAAAGTTCCCTCTTCTATGTTTGTACTAAGTAAATTCGATTGTAATCACAATGGGTTATTTTTTGTGCTTTTTTTTGCTTCTCAGGGCGTCTGTTGTATAGATGAGTTTGACAAAATGGACGTGCGGGACCAGGTGGCCATCCACGAGGCCATGGAACAGCAGACCATATCCATCACTAAGGCTGGTGTCAAAGCCACTCTGAATGCACGCACCTCAATCTTGGCTGCGGCCAACCCTATCGGTGGTCGGTACGACCGTTCACGCTCCCTGCGTCAGAATATTGGAATGTCCGCGCCCGTTATGTCACGTTTCGATCTATTCTTTGTCCTCGTGGATGAGTGCAATGATGTGAACTTAAACACCTAACTCCATTGTAACTCAAGTCGATTGTGCTTCATAGTTTACTTTTCTTTGCAGGTTGTCGACTATGCCATAGCCAAATCAATTTTGGATTTGCACATGGGACACGAAACTCAAGTTTCTGCTTCCAAAATCTACAGTGCTGATGATATCCGCCGTTATATAGCTTTTGCTCGATGTTTTAAACCGAAGGTATTATTGTGGTATCTATTGTTATTTGCAATTCAGACCGGTTCTACACCCTCCTCCCTTCTTAGATCAGTATCGAGGCGATGCAATGCATGGTGGAGGAGTACAAAAAAATCCGTCAGCGAGACGCTTCTTCGGGCTCAAATTCGGCGTGGCGCATCACTGTACGCCAGTTAGAGAGTTTGGTTCGTCTTTCTGAGGCCATTGCCCGACTCCACTGTGCGGACATAGTAAGCATTTTCCCTTTCAAGCTTCTTTTCAACATTGAGTCCTCATCTTATGGAAGTTTGTGTTTGATTGTGCAGGTCACTGTGCCGTTTGTGCAGGAGGCCTTTGCTCTGCTTAATAAGTCCATCATTCGTGTGGAACAACCGGATATCAACTTAGAGGAGACGGAGCCGCACGTTGAGGTTCGGGCGGCCGGTGAGGCCACCCCAATGGAGGTTGACCAGGCGAGTTCCGAGCAGAACGTCGCCTGTATATTTCCGTTCTCTATAGTCTCTCAAAGCCTCTGCTCGATTTTGAACAAATTTATGTCACATATGTGCAATAACCGTTATTATTTATCACTATTATTATTATTATTATTTATCCTTATTGTTCAGATGGTAAATGATACAAATGAATGCGACTTTATTTATGCGCTAGCAACCTTCTTCCGAACTTATCGCTTTTGGCAACTAAACAATTGGTACTGTTTGTAACAGTTTGAATACCCACATTAAACTTGTTCATTCAGCCTCTGACACACCGCTTTGGTCGCCCTTTTTTTCGCAGCAAGGTGGGGATTACGACCTTTCTCGTGGCTGATCCGTTGATCTGTTCTTCTAAATGGTGTTGCCGTAAGAGAGTAGTATTTTAACAGGCAGAACGTGTGGTACATCATTGTTCATTAACTTTAATAACTTTTCTACATGCATGCTGTCAAGTTTGAGTTGAAGGACTTGATGTGCTGATATGCAGTTGCTGTCTTCTGCCTGAATTAATAGACGTCTGGTTTGCCTGATCGCTTAATTAACTCGACCACTCCTCCCACGTTTTGCTCACACACACGTACAAATAGTGGTTTGCAAGTTTTGTTTTGCTGATTTTAAGGCCATTTGGGCTACCATTGACCGTTGCCAAGTTTATGATTTACAATTTTGTGGGATTTAATCAGTTGCAAATTTTAAGGGTTATTTTTTCCCCTTTGAAAGTTAAAGTGTTTTGCTAATTAAAATGTTGAAAAGTAATGCGTAAACTGTTGCCTCCCTTCTCCTACGGTAGGCGGAGGAGGCTTCGACAGACCATCAGCAGCACCATCTGCGTGTGACCTACCAACAGTACCGACAAATAGCTGACTTGCTGATCCTACAGACACGACGCGTGGAAGAGTCGGGGGTTGCCATCACCTCAGAAACAACTTCTGGGGCCAATAATGAGCAGAACGCGATTCGCAAGAGCCAGTTAGTCAACTGGTACCTGGAAGAAGTTGCCGCCGGAAGCCTTCATTCAGAAGCCGAGTTAGTTGAGAGCAAACTCCTTGTGGAGCGCATTATTGAACGTCTGGTGACGAGGGTGAGAGTGCTGCTCTTTGTGCTTCACTGCCAAATCTTTTGGGATGATCCATTGTACACGCAGTTGGTATGATTTTTTGCATTTTTCAGGACAACGTGTTGATCGCTCTCTCTCGAAGTGGTCTTGACGCAGGAGAAAGTGATGAAGATCCTTATTTAGTCGTTCACCCCAACTACTCCACAGAATAGGCCTCCGTTTTTTCCTCGCCTTCTCCATTTTTGCTAGTGTAATTAAGCTTTTTAATACGTGGGCTTTGTATGAAGGGTGGCAAATCACTTTTCATGGTGAAGGTGCGTTTTTCACATGTCTATGTGTATACACTGGTGGTGGGACAACACAGGTAATTTTGCTTTTTAAATGTGCTCAATTTTGGTAGGCGCTGAAGTTGAATTACAAGAATGCGTTCAAAGCTAAGTCAGTTTTTGATCAAATAGTACTGCGAGTCAAGGGGGCATTGAATGGCGTCGCCTATGAAAGGGCAAAGGTGGATGGGGAATCGTAGTTAAATTACTTCAAGTTGCATGTGTACTTGGACATTGTTTGGGCTTGAGTTTGGATTTCGTGTTGTCGTGAGTGGCGGGTGTTTCGTATTTACACGCCTCGAAGGTTATCCGCTTTGCCAGAGTTGTCGTGCGTAAGTAGTGCAACCAACATAAGTTGTAAAGTCGGTTAAAGTTGGAGACAGTGCGCTCTGTCGCTGCGTTGTTTGGAGGGTTGTTTGGTTTCTAAACCGGGCTCAATGGGCACGGAGGTTGTTTTGTGGTCGTATGACACGGTGGAGATGTTTAAAAGATTGGGATTAGTTGAATCCTGTTAGCCATGTCAAGTGATGTACACCTGAATGCATTATAGGGGCTGGGATGTCATTGAGCAGTCTGAAATCTCGCATTCAGTATGCCGGGAGGTGGGTGGTAACTGACTGTCGGACAATTTGTTGTTTCTAGCGTGCAATTCGCGATTACTCGTAAACTGGTTACTAGCAAATCGACAATTACTGGGTACGAGATCGCATGGCTTGGCGACTGGATTTTCGAGACCCAAGACCCAAAATACTTTGTCAGTTGTATCCTACGGCATGAACACAGAACTCAGGTGGAGAAAGTGCTGTGGTGCTTTGGCTGGATGTCGGTTTTGGTTCCTGCCCCTAGAGTGGTCGGGTGGCCGGGCCTCTGGGCCATGTCAAAGGCTCCAACCTTCAGCCTTTTTACCAAATATGTTACATTTCATCTGCAAAGAAGTCTCAAAGCACTATAATTACGGCCGATTTGTTATTTGTGTCACGCACTAGAAAAATTTAATGTATTGTAACTTTAGGAAGGTAATTTTAGAAGTGCAGACAAAGGCAGTTTGGAGTCAGTTTATCAAATGCCGAAGCAGGCTGCGCTCTGCGTTGTAATAACGGGCGTACAGCATCGCCATTCTCCGCCGTACTTTTTTTCCGCCACATCGGAAGATTTAATAGGCCTTAGAATCAGAGCAAAACTCTTCTGGTGTAGTAAATCAGACCTTTAAAACTGATTGCCTTCAGTTATCCCTTGTGGTATTGTCTTGGTGGAACCATCCAGTCTTCTGGATAAACTCGAAATTCGGAAATCATCAACACTTCAAACACGTTGGGTTGTAGTTTTATTTTTTTGATGATAAAATTAAATCACTCGCCAGCTACGGTTGTTGTTGTCCATGGGCACATTGCAGCCTAGACGAAGAAATACCGAGGCATCGGTTTGCTGACTTTATTGCTTTCTTGCTAAAAACTCTCAAGAGACCTGCACAAACAAGTTAATATGGACCAATAAATTGTTTTTTAATAAAAATGATACAGAATGCATATTCTAGGTTAGCACATTTTTACTATTCCACTCTGGCAGAAACGGATTCACAAGGGAGTCATCAATTTTGTTCAGTGGTTATTGCGTGCAAAAAATTATAGCAGAAACTTTAGAACTTCATACTCTTTTGCTCTCCACCTTTTCAGGTCAACTTAGAAGGACGCTAAATTCAACTAAACACGATTAAAATGGTAACGTGAGAAGACCGAAGGTAAACCGTCGGAAACCTCTCATGAGAAACAGGCTTACAACTCTGTCCAGTCAACATTTTCCCCAACAACCCACCCATTGTTAACCCTTGGTGTTGCACTGTTTTTTTTTCAAAATTTATTACACATATCGTACATTAAAAAGTGAAGACTTGAGTGTGTAATATAGGACGGGTGGTCATAGTGAATGCCTTGTTGAGGTATTTTAAACAGAAAGAAGTACCGTGTCCAGGCCTGAGCCAACGGCTGACCGACCGACGTGTTTGCCACAGCCGTGCGCTCAGATGATTGGCCGGAGTTACAATAAGGACCCGATGGCGGCTATATAGGCATCACGTTTGATAAGCTCGAGGGAAAAATGTGGCTTCGTCTCCTAGTCTTCATCGTTCTCATTCATCTGGTTCCCACCGTGCCCTATCAGGTAGGTCCAATTGTGTTTGCATTTGTCCATCATCAAACCTAACCGCTTTACTAACCACCAGAAGTTCTTACTTATAAAATAATTTTTGCTACTGTGTGTTAGGTTTGAGGTTTTACGACAAAAAATGGGTTTTTGCTAATATAAAACGATATGATCTCATTTAAACGCCGTGATGCGGAACATACCGACGAAAAGAGAGGATGACTTCATCTTCTAGCGCCACTGAAGCTAAATTTGTTGGATTTGCTATTCATAGTGGACGTAACTTAGGACTAAGACGTGCCTTTAGGACGACAAGCAGGTCACCTATGCTATTACTCTGAATCACAGAATTTCATCCGTGCAAGATACTCGCAAGCGTATGATGACATGAGGATATTGCAAACGTCATATCTCTTCAGTTAAATGTTTAACACCTCCATTGGGGAGATTTGGTAAATCAAATTGTTCATTCTTTGTTAACACATGACTTGAATGCAAAGTAACGTTTTGGTACGTCTCCAGAGGGCATTAAGCGTTCAATATGTTCTCAACTAAAAGAAAATTGTGTTTTAGCTTGATTTGAAGAAAAATCAGATGGAAGAGGAGTGGATGGATGCTCTTCGAGGCGAGTCAAAAAGCCTGCCTTTGAACGGTGGAGCGCAGTGGCATCCTGAGTACCAAGCAAGACCTGCAAAAGAGCCGCATACGTCGGCAACTACCTTCCTAAAACGAATTCGTCGCATTTTAGCCGACTACTAATCACCCATTCATATGAATTTCAAGAATATGAAATAAATGAGTGCACCCACTCAGAAAAGTTGTTTTCTTCTTTGATTGGAGCGGTGAAAAGAAGGTTGATTTCACCAAAATTTAACGCATTTCCGCACAAGTCATGGTGATGTAAACTCAATAAAAGCCAATAACGAAAGGTCCCTCGGTGAATAAATCCGTATGCACTCCTGTAGCAGTATATTAACCAGAATTTGCAATTTTATTTAAAATAAATAGGTGTTGGGGAGAAAAGAATCCTGCGATGTCTCCCTTTCGTAGTTACTTGATTTGATAAACACGGTGTAAAAATATTACTACTTATAATTAAAAGTACAATTTATTTACGCATATATGAAGCAGAAAAAAATACAATGCAGGAATGGTTACTATTCAGGAACAGGGTGTTCTGTTGCGTCTTGCTTAGCTCGTGCTTCCCAGATGGTTCTGTTTTCTTGAAGTTGTTCCATCCACTTGAATTCTGTAAATGATAAAAGCGAGCGCAGTTAACAAAATTTGCATTTTTCTTGACGAGGAGTGTGGACCTTCCAAACTCTCCACCTATTCATTCAACCATCTAGCCCTGGTAAAGGACGCGAGAGCATTGTAAAAGACAAAAGAAACTTCTAGCGTATCTGATGGTAATAGTAAACGAAATTCACGCACGTTAAACAAAAGTTAATTCAAGTAGAGTCTGCAAACTTACCACCAGGGCATTGCACCTGGTTAACGTCTACTTTACTGGACAAAGCAGGGCTTTGTTGTTGGTTTTTTGCATCTTTGTAAATCCTTTCCAACATTTCCTTCAATAGTTGAAAGGTGGGCATCACAATGAAATTAATGAACCCTAAAACGCACAAACCGATTCTACAACTGTGCAGCAAGTAGCAGTAAATGGAAATGGTCTTTTTACTGAATCGGTTCCTGACTTCTATCCCCTAATGCTTGCATATCCAAATTTTTTTTTTGGTTTCTTTGGCATGTTTAGCTCTCATCCAGACCCTACCCATCGCCTAGTTTAATTCATTTAGAGCAAAGTGAAATAACTTGGATGGACTTTGTAGAATGGCTGATGTTGGAGCAACCTTACCGACTTGACTTTGGGGCACCATCGTCGTACGTCGATCACAGAGGGGGGAACAAGGGAGACCTAGAGCCACCTCGCGATCGCCCTAAAAAGTCGACTTTACCAAGAAAACTGTACACTTTTAAACAAGGGAATCACAACACTAAACATAAGTTTAGGGCAATTAGAAGGCAAGCAAGGTGTTGTAGATTTATTTGCATAAACGACTAGAACAATTGAGTGTGCCTTAAAACTGCATTAAAGTCGAGGCTATTTTTCTACCTGATTAAAGAATTCTTCTACAAGCATGTAGGTCCATTTTTCATGCAAATCCCAGCTCTTAGTTGGATGCGAAATGTCTGCTGCATGTAGGAGGAGCGAGAATGCTTTGGGTCTTTCAATTCTACCGAGAAAACAAACGAAATAATAAGACTTTCGATGCTTTAATTTCCTTCTCAAATTCCGACTTAGTGGTCATGAAATCTACGCACGGTTCGGGCAGTTTCAGAAGTTTAGTGACCATTTTGATTTGAGAAAAGTGCAGAGACATGTCTGTGTTGAGAACCATCTCGATCACAAGCTGTCGTATTTCCCTGAAAGCAGAAGACACATGCCAGTAGGTTAACAGAGAGATGGTGAGACAGATAACCCCGATGTGCTCACATACTGGAATTTGCTTCGAGGCACGTTGATGAAAATGTTGAAAGCGGGGAGTTGAGCAACGCGATAAGCCGCGCTGATGTGATGATTCTCCAAAACACCACGATCGTTGTACAACAGTGCTAATTGCGACCTGCAGGCAAGTAAAGAAACATTTCCACCATAATCGAGCTGTCTAACAAATCAACCTACCTTTCGGTACAGAATTTGCGCTACAAATTGATACACCGTATAAAATAAAAGGAGGAGACATTTCATTAGCGATATTACCTCACGTTTATTTGGTAGCCGTTAGTGGTTCCCGCGTGCTCGAAATCGTGAATCAACGCAGCGAACAGAATAGCAAATTTTTCCTCCTGCGTCATCAACTCCTAAAGCGCAAGAAAATCGGATAATGGCATGTTCTCATGTCTCACTCTAGAATTATGGTTTGGACTAACATTTTGGATGGTGAGGTGCAACGGCGCTTCCTCTAAATATAGGTCTACTCTTCACTAATAAAGGCATGACTTTGCAGAGGATGAAACAGTCGTGAACTGTCTACAAACCGTGTGTACGTAAAACGATATGTTGTCATGATTTTCGTCGCAAAGCCAAAGGCAGTCACAAAGACGACTCACGGTGAGACCCGAGCCCTCCATGATGGAATTGCATGTGTGCACGACATCAGCAGCGTGGATAAGATTGTGATAGGGGTTGCCGTACTTGCTGTAGCCGCGCTCAAGCTGCGAGAGAAAGGCTTCCAACACTCTGCAGGGAATCTGCAAACGCAAAGTGTAAAACTTTCACTCCACAGAGTCATGCACAACTTTCTCTTTCTGATCGCTGTCCACCTAATGCGCCCTTTTACAAGTTGACTATGAGTCTTCTGATATTCAAATTGTGAAAAGAAATTTGATGCAATAAAGAGGAGATTTTGTTAATAAGATTGTTGGTGGAATGCTTTGTTTATGTGACCAAATGACGTTTGGAGGTCACTTTAGATTTTGTCCAGCCCCTGTACACGTGGGCTGGCCTTCGCGCCATGCTCAGGCCCCATTTGCCCTGTCGTCTTCGGGATGCATGTATTCAACCTTACTTATGCCTTTTGCCATCCTATGGGCAGCCTCAGGACGCTACAGTTGGGAGCTAGAAATTCAACTTTTATCACTAAAATGACTTCGAAACTGACTCATGCTGACCAGTGACGCCAATGCGACAGAAAATTCAACCACTTTTACTTATGCCTCCGGTATTGCTAGGCGAAAATATTTTCTAAACGAGTCAGTTTGATAAACAGGTCAAAGTGGTATTCCTCACACTAACTTACATTAAAGATATCGCAAATTCGATGCCGCTGGAAGATTTTTACACCCATGTACGTTAGCACATGGCCCTCGATCAATGTGTTGAGGTGGAAAACATCAAAGCTCCAATCTTTCACCTTTTCCTGGAAGCACGAAACACTTAATGAGACAGATGAGTACATTGAAGGTGAAAAACACCCAAAATCGTGCTATCATTTTAGCCTATTCCACTGGAAGAAATAGTGTTACAAACTTATTGTGGTGCCTTGATTATGTGACTATCTGCATAAATTATGAGCACTTTGGTGTCGATCGTGCTGCTGCCTCGTGGTCTGGCCGCTGGCCTCCCTTCTACCTTTTCTGTCTCAATACACGTATTCAGTTTTGCCTAATGCCTTCTTCTTTTTTAAGGGAAATCTCGGGACGTTACATTTCTTGCTCTTCTCGACTTGACATGGGAGTCTAACGAGTTGAGGCAGCTCAGTGTGTCAGAGCATCCCGTATGTCAGCCTACCACGGAGTTGACTCTCCTCATTTGATTATTTAATCGACAGTAAAAAGTTTAAAAGTTTAAAAGCCTCAGTTGGATAAAACATAAGGTGTTTTTTCACAATTTTATGCGAGAAAGACACTTACACGAAACAGTTCGTTAGCCTCAGGTGATGGTTTTAGGCAAATGAACGCGCCTGTTCCAAAAAGCCTAAAGTCATTTTTAGGTAGACAAAAGTAAAAAACTGTATTTAATACCAGGAGAAATGAAATTCATCAATTTGCAGAAGAAATACGACATGGAAATAGCATAAAAAGACCATTTTAAGGCGGCAAATGTAATGCACGTTATGCGTTGTAATTGTCCTCATTGTGATGGAGGATCCTGCGGATCCTTCTTTGGAGCATATGGGAGACTTGCCCTAACCCCGCCCCAATCCCCCTGAATTTTATAGCAAATATCAAAAAAAGATTCCAGAACATGACGCCACTTATGGAGAAGGGAGTACACGAGCCTCAGGGTAAATCGAGGGTAGCACTGTGATACTTTGTTTATGTGACCACATGACTTTTTAGCGGTCACATTTGGGATCCAGCTGCACTTACTGACTTCCTGTATTGGCTAGGAAGTCCCGGAACGCTACAACCACAATAATTTTCATCGTTTGGCACGCCTTATATCGACATTTTCTGCCTGTTTTTATCATTTCGCTAAGACACTTAGTTGCTTTGCTAGCAAATCTAAAAGAATTAAATTGCTATCTGAACCACAATAACGTTGTGATAAAAAGAGTTAAAAATCACTTTTGCTTTCCCAAAGACGCAAAGTAATAATCCATCAAGTAAAAGAGATCATCACACGGCTATCAATTATGAAAGACGCATCTGTTGCGCCCCAGCTTACCTGCTTGTAATCATGAGCGTAAAAACCCTTCGCTCTTCCTTTGCGATCAAACCTCATCTTAGCTTAGTTGCTATGATAAAAAGGGAATATTCGCCGATCTCGGCTGTTACTATTGAGATATATGTCTCATAAAGACACCGAAGAGGTAAGAAAAATGGATTCAATATAGTAATAACAAGTTTGTTCAGCACCGTATTATAAAACCAAATAAGGGCAACAAGTAGGAAAACTTAACATGGGACTGCGTTTTCAATACGCCTATGAATTTTGCCTATTAATTTAACTGACATTGCGGTTACAATATTTTACTGCATCAAAAATTGGTGACACGAATGCATGTATCCAATGGCGACTTGCTAACCCATTGACAATAGGAGGGTACGTCAAACCTAGAAATGTTCCATTTTATATGGAACCATGTCAAAATGAGTTGAGAGAGGGAGTATGAAAAGACGGAGTAGGCGTGGGTACGCCGACTACATTCCGACATAAACGCCCATGCACTTAAATTGTATTTTGTTCTCTTTGAAACCGTTTGTGACAATTACAGACAAATGTTGATGCTTAAGTTTCAATACCATAGATAAGCCTGAAAGCTGTGTTCGTTTGCATATGTGGTACAAGATCGTTCCGCTCACAGCCCAAATAAAGGGGCTAAGAGATAATCTAAGTCTTTCATTTTACCCTACATTGCAAAAATTTTTGAATGTTACCAAATATAGGTCAGGAGTTCAAAACAAACCATCTACTTTACGTAGTTATTTGAATAACTAGGAGAAAAATGGTGGCTCTCTGTAGTCGATTGTCTATTCCCTCCTTCAATCTCCCAAATGCAACTCCTTTGCCCAAATGAACCGAATCGGTACTAACAGGGTACAAAATCACCTTCAATTTCCGGGGCGTTCGCATTTAGGCATTTAACTGTACCTACAAGGACTAATGGCAGATACATCTAGTAATGAAAAGAACGTTACTCTTTAGACTTATTTGGACTTCAATGTTTGTTTTTTGGTTGAAACAAAACTCAATGTAAATTATTCCTGTCTCTGTCTTATACCTGATAATTCGAAAATCCCAATTCATTCTGTTATTTGCCATTGAGTCCACCTCGCTCACATTATCGAAGACTGGAATTTTTGAAGAAGCCTTTACACATGGATGGTGCTTTGAAGTGCAACAACAAGACATGGTGGTAAAGATAGCTCTAAACACCAAGTCCAACAAGTCCATGACCAAACCACGCACGATCTGTTAGCTGTTTGAAATTCAAACTTAGAAGGTAAGCTAGCCCTGCAGAATGCCAAGGTGGATATTACTAAGTGGTCTAGCATTTACCATGTGATTTAAGTGAGTCAGTAAACTTGCAAAAATACGCAGCCGGATTATGAACACTTGCAAGCGGTACAAGTCGAATTGGGAATTCCAAGTCTTACACTGTCACAACGCACTGAGATCACCCTCATCCTACGGACATTCAATGGAAACTTTCCAGTCGTACCTTTTAACATAGAACAGATTTTTAATAAGTCATTAATGTTCACATGGACCAACACTTGGACCATCTGCGATCGTTCAATGTGCTGGAGTGATCCGATGTCCCCTTCAAGAATACTTTCAGCGTAGTCTGCCAAATTGCCGAGCTCCGCAAGAAGCGTCAATAGTGCTAAAAATGTACTCCAAATTGCCTCTAACTCGCCTTTAAGGAGGATGCAAGAGACTTCACCTGTGGAGTTTGATACGTGCCTTGATTTTGATGACAGCTTGCTTGAAAGTGAGGCGCGGTGCGTTACTGGTGTTGCGATGCCAAGTAGCTTGCTTTGTGAAGGTAGTCTCAAGCCAGGAGCGCACCATTTTGGAGACCATTGTAGAACGCATTTCACCCTCCTCTCCTTCTTCCCCTTTGCCTCCTCGGTTGTCTCCACTGTCTTCGAGGTCGAAGGAGTTTAAGAGCTCACTGAACTCGCTGTCATTGTCCAGAATCTCCCTACTCGATTTGAAAACCACATAAACAACGTTTTTGACAACATTTCAACTCCTTATCAAATACCACTCCTTTCATTGAGCCGATGCATTGGAAAAAGGAAGAGGAATGTGAACGATAATGGAATTTGGCTTACCGCTTTTGAGCAATGTAGAGATTGTGTATTGAGGTGCAAATCGAGTTCAAGGATTGAATGAGATCTTCCTTCGAGATGGTGTCGTTTTTGACTTGTTGCACCAATTGCTTTAGTCTAAGAAAGTCGACAAGTGGTAGTTGTAGTACCGAGAGAGAGAGCGAGAGAGAGAGGCTCCGATCCCTCAACAGAATGTTATCAAGTTTTTCAGTCAGTCTAAAAATAGCTACTGGTTAAGTGGTTTGCTCGTGCATTTTATGACAAGTTAATTTTACTTTCCTTTAATTGCTATGGCAACAAAAATGTCGCAGAGTACTTTATACAACCATGGAGTAAATTTGATATTAAGGAAATGGATAAACAAGTTGCAAATGTACCGCTCAGAGGCCTCTCCCGACACCATTAACGAACCGAAGTCGTCTTCACCCCTAAAACATTTGACGATAGAGCGGGTTAAATGCCAGCATGCTTAGGTGAGCATGGGAAGGCTCAGAAAACTCAAATGAATTGAATCATTCCTTTCTAGGAATAAACGATTTTTGAACTCGACCTCTACCTGATGCATTGCAAGACTTTCAGCATGGAAGTCATCATTTTTTGCACAAATTAGCTCACTTTTTACACCGCATTACGTTTTACCATTCCTCCAAGTCGGTTCTTTACTCACTTAGAGTCATAAACAATTTAAACGGTTCTAACGCATATTGGGTGTTTAGAATGTCCTTTGTAGGTGAGAGACGGAGGTTCAATTGGAAAGTCGTGTTTGAGGAGAGTGGGGATGACTCGCAGGGACCAAAGCAAGAAGCTCGTGCTCCCTACCTGCCCTCCCTGTCTGACATGGAAAACCTTGATGCACCTACTGAAGCCTCTCAAGCAAGACTTTCCTCTGAAGGACCCCAGAGGAGGGTTCTCCAGCCTAAAGTAGAGTTTACAAACGGAGCTTTTGTAATGTGTAAAGGAGGCTCATATTCATGCATTTATACTTTGAGCTCTCTGCTGGTGGTTATCAGCAGAGGGCTGAAGCATCTCGTCGGTAATCAAAAGTCGAAATGTGACGCAAACTCGTACTTGTGCGGCTTACATTGCCGACCAATGTCTTCCACCTGAAAGCGGAAAAAGAAAAGAAAGGGAAGCACCGTTTTTGAAAAAAAAAAAAAACAATTTCACATAGTTTTCACCTCGAGGTTGCAAATCAAATAGTTCAGGTGAGGAGTCAGAAATCGCCGTGCTTTTATTTACGCGTATAGGCAAGTGGACCGTTTAAAAGTGAGGCGATCGAGGCCAGAGTCCTTCACACAAGCGCAACAGCCTGGGCGGAACATGCTATGGTGTATAAAATCACTGTGGACACCTTTGTACAAAGATACACTTGACTGTAATAAAAGTGGAGAAGAGACATTTTCGATAGCTTAAGTGTTTTGGGCGTAGCTCCCAACTATGCATATTTTTAAATAGCATAACTGTCAAACGCTAGTGCCTAGTGTGAATGCAAAATGAGCTTCGATAAAGGCCACTTTGGAGTACACTTTCCAAAACAGTTGAAATTTGTATGCAAAGGTAATCAGTCGGGAGCGATGAGCCATCGGCAATGTTTTCTACTTCCCTAGCACTTCATTTTGTTTCCGCATTTGCATAATGAGAGTTGACACAAATAAGGCCAAAGATGAATGAGAATTTTGAACTTGATTTTCTCATTTTTAGTTGTGAGCTCGCCAATCAAACGCCTTTGCCATAAAATTGCCTCTTTATTCCTAAATATCCATTATTAAAACTGGGTAGTTTCGGGATTAAAAAAGTTGAAGATTTGTAAGGCAAAACTGATGCGATGGGTTTTGATTTTGCATCGGCGTTTTCCTCCTAAAACTAGTTATAATGCCTTGTTTGTTTGACTACCCACCATGGCTGGTGGGCACTCTGAACCTCACAAGATGGAAGGTCTCTGTCTGATAAGTTATTGGGAACTACGAAGTTGGGGTATTTAAGGCCTCGATTTCACCTAACTTGGAGCAAAGACAAACCAAACCAGATACGTACGATGGAGTTGTCACGCGCGGCCGTGCCGCCGTTGCCGAAGTAGGTTTCGATCCAGTGAATGAGCTGGAGAAGCACCAAGGCAAAGAGCACTTCCACCAGTGATGGAACGAGAGGCGGAAAGGTGGCCAGTTTTGTGCGCCAACACACAGGTAATCGGTTCCTACTCATGGGTAGTGCCACCTCGAGGCAGTCGCCGAGCAGGTGGCTTCTGATTGGCTGGCTGGACTTGAGGTGGAGATTATCAATGATCTGGCGAATGCGAGGCTGATGGGCACGAAGCAACCCCAACACCACCCCCGGCTTACATAATTGGTAACTGGTTGTCACGTTTAATTATTTTTTTTTCGACGGTTACATTTTTTGCGTTAAACCCTTGTTTTTTTTCCGTACGGTGGGCCAAAATTTTGTTAGTTAAAAAAATTTCCCATAGGACTGAGGCTGGGAAATTTAAGCCATTACAAACAACGTGATATGAAACACATTCCATTGGCCTTATCATGAGATCCTCTTCCTGTTTGACGGAGTGTGAGACAATAACATCCAGTTAGGCAGAAGGCTTGAATGCTCGTATTCAGGGAGCAGAGGATGAGATTCGGCTATGGCTTGGTTCGAAGCCAAGCCCACACGGCCTAGAGCAGGACGAACACTTAATTGATCACCAGCCATACTGATGTATCCTTTCCTATCAAAAGTGTTTTGGTGGCATTGAAACAAATGGGCCTCATTTGTTGATGAGAATCCTTCAAGTTGGCATAAGTTTTACAAAAACAAAAAAGTGTGAAGATTGATTGGATCGATTTCTACCAAAACCTTTAATTAGAAACGGTGATTTAAAGGGAATGCAAAATGCATTGTTGAAAAGGACGAATCGGCCGTAATGCATTGTTTATTCGACTATCTGTATGATTGGAGGACTTTGGTGACTATTCTTTCCTTGTTTGAGTGGGCTAGCCTTCGGGTCAAGCCGAAGCTCAATCTCCCAACCTTCACCTTGAATGCACGTATTCGGCTCTACTTTATGCCCCTACCCCCCTTATGGCAAACATCTGTGGCGCCGATGAAGGGTACACACCTTGGGTGGGAGACTCTCCCACTTTTCCACGAAAAAGGGTTGATACCAACGTCCGCATTTGGCATTCACTCCATTCTCGTGTTCCACAAGCGAGCTATTAACAGCTGAATTGACGATATCGCGAACTGTCTGGAAAACTTCCATGCCGGAGTTCTCCTCACTGTAAGTGGGAATGGAAGTGAGTGCTAACACGAGGGTGAACCCCCTTCCAATCGGGTCTGTTTGGTCCCGTGTTCCCTCTTACGAGTCCCACTTGAGGGTCAGCAGATGTGCTCTCCTCTGATTCTTCAGGTTGCTTTTTAACCCTGTTTGTTTGCAGTACCTTCCACTTAGTCCCTCTGTGCCTTTATTATGCACCCTTTTCCTAAACTGATTACATCTTCGGCACAAAGCGAGATCTTATGGCTCGCTACTAAACTTCCTCCAAGTTATGAAATAATTACGTTAACTTGATTCCAATCAGCGGCAAGCACTTTAGAGTAGTTTATGTTAAATCAGCTTAGGATTTGCAAAGTTCCTATGGGCTACATAATCGTCAAATAAATTGGAATTAAGTTAAAAGTCAAAACGACATTTAACAGGTTCAAAAGGTTTACAACCCATAAAATATGAGGCGAATGAGGAGATGGGAGAAGTCGAGTTTAGCGCAATAGCTAATCTCTCAAGTGCTTCACTCAACTTTGCAATAAGCCTCTCCCATTGAGAAGAAGGTGTATAATAAAGGCACAGAAGGACTAAGTGGAAGGTTCTGCAAACAAACGGAGTTAAAAGCCAAATTTTGAAGTACTTTCATTCATTTTTCCCATCGTTTGGATTGACCTTCGACGGAGCGAATGTTATGCGTGTGTTGCGGTTGGCAACTATCGTATATCTCCCCAACGGAAGGGTTGAGTATGATGCCCAGCTTCGGCATCTTCCCTGCTCTTGTTTTACACAAGCAAATTATTAGCAACGGAACCAACACCTGCCGCTAACGACATGGAGAAGCTCTATTTTTAGTTCTGTCCATTTTATTTTTCATTTAGATGCCGATAGTATGAAACTGCACAAATTGCAGTCTTATGGAACTGCGTCGAATCCCTTGCCTCCTTTTATGAATTCGTTGTTTTGACTAGTGCTCCTATGTCTGGCCATTGACACGTGTTTGTCAGCGGAATGTCCCGCCTCAAAATGTGTTTTAAAGTCGAGTACAACTTCATATCAATATTATACTGCCGAAGAGGAATCGTGACGTCGATGAGTTTTGCTAATTCGCACGTGTTTTGTTTCGGCATCACTAATGTTGCGATGGATGAAGTAATGTCTCAAAACTTCCCATTCGATAGCGCAACAAGTGAGTCTTAGCCGAATAATTGTGTTCAGAAGAAATGGGTGTCTAAGGCTATGACATGGTCAGCATCTGAGTATTAGCCATCTATGCAGGCGCTATGAAATTTCTGGTTTGACTACCAACTTCAAAGACAGACGCTTAGATGATAAATTTGCCTAAATTAGGCAAGCTACCTCCCAAGCCCTGCTTAAATATTTGCCTTATACCCAATTAGTATGCCTCCCGCCATCGATATTCAAGTCAATGACGCCCTGTAGTCAATACAAGTTTAAATATTTTGGAGGCGTACCAAGGTAGAGTGGTCGGAGCTCTTAGCGCTGGCAAAGTTACAGGAAGCTAAACGATTAAACAGTATTCGGAGGCCCAAAATTTGGCGATTCGGAATGCAAAACACCAATTATGTAGCCAAACTAGCTAATAACTTTTGGAACCAATTTGCTGGCGCATAATGCGATGTTTCAAGACTCCATTTGGTGGCATAAGTATTAAGTAGGTAGACTTTGGCTTGACCCGAGGTCCGAGCCACGCAGAGAGTAGAACAAAAACGAAAGCAAACACCAGCCATACATAAGGTAAAGCACATGACAGTCAGGATATGCTTTAGCGGCTCTGAAGTTATGAATTGCCTATGTTTAACCCCACATCTTTATCCTCTGCGTGACCAATTTAGTAAACAAAATTTTTAACCACAAAAATATTTTAAAAGCATTTAAGCTAAATTCGTTTTTTTTGAGGGCTAAATGTTGTTTGACTTTCTGCAACTGATAATGGCGAACAGTGTTAAAACCGCTCACTTTACGACGGGCTCGGGTTGCGGGATGTTTTGTGTGCTTCTGGTCGTACTTGGCCTCTCTACTGTGGTCATTGGAAATGTAAGCTGTCTGGCATATATTATAATTTAACACAGGGTTATGTAATTATAAGTTTGATTAAATGCAGCCATGCCAGGGTGACAGAGTTTGTTTGTTATAGTTTGAACTTGGCTATTTTTCATGAATGTTTGCCTCATTTTACGAGATACTGGTTGCTTTGTCGAGAAGTTAACGTATTTCGGTGTTTCTATCGGCAATTGTAGGGCAGATGTTATACTTTACAACCCCATATCAATGTATCTCCGTATCACCTCTGTGGCGTAATTTATTAACTACGTGAACATACTTAGATAGCATTTCCTCCACGGTGCTTTGACCCCTCTCCGGGATTGAGATCGCGTTTAAATCGCATTTGCGAGCAGTACTGTCGCCCTTATTTTGCGTTTGCCTGGTGTGGAAATTTGACAAAAACCCCATTTATCTCTGTCAAAAGCCTATGCTGGAACACGGATGCTCGATGAGGATTCATACTATTTTACTGAGAAATGGTATCTCCTCTTATGTAGGGTGGTCGATGAACGTGCATGAAAAATGATAAAGTTCTAAGTGTGTCGACAAGTCGTACAAGGGATAATGGGATTTCCTGTAACTAGGGTTTTCGAGCGATCCGCAGAGGAACTATGGTATTTATCTACTGGCGTCATAGTAATGCACGAGCTTCTCTGGGAGCAGGTGCTTTTGTTGTACTTGAGCGAAGAAGAGTAGTTGTTTTGGTGTGCATCGCTCTAGTCTTTGGTTTCACAGGGAAGATCGGCTGTGTGGTCCTGTGAAGTTGAGAACCCGCTACCATAAGTTGATGGGAGACGAACACCATTGACTTCGTGCACTGAAATGCCTTTTGCGCATTACAATCTGTCACTGCTTTCATACACAGTAGTGGCGGCTGGGTATCCATACTCAAGCGAAGTTATGAACATTATCTCGAGGGTTTGGGTGTGAGTAGCTGTAGTGAGCAAGCTTGCTCCCATAAATATTTCATGGCATAAAGTTATGAGAACGTTTTAGGGGCGGGTGACGGAATTTGATCAACCGCTGGTGAAGAAGTACTCGTTCAGCCTGTCAGTTCATTTCGTCAGCTGTTTCAAGGATGTGTTAAAGAGTTGAACAAGCTGAAATTATTGGTGCTAGGGATCGCGGTTGCTTTAAGGGATCGGTGGGTCTCATTCATTCTACACAAGATACCAAATGCCTTAACTGACAGTACGTCATGTCGTCGAGCTCGACTAGTAAGAGTTGTTGTCAGTGTCTCTCTATACAGTCCTGTGCACGTGAGTGCTACCGCCTCAAGGGTGGTACATGATATTTGTCGTTATTGGATCAACAATACTGTTAATCTCATTTGTCATCCTTTGTGAATAGTTGTGCAAGTACATGTTTAATGAAAGTAAGTCCGATTTTGAATTGGATCGAAGATGAGTAATGTCTCAGTACCAGTTTTTTTTCACATTGACAGTAATTAGCTTGTCTTATTATAATACCATACGTTAGTGAGTTACCGGTTCGTTGTGATTAAGTAGTGGAAGCAACGGTAGATTAGCTGTCTTGACCTCCCAGCGACAGGCCACAGAATTCAATAATAACAGCGGAAGCATAGCCTTCTTGGTGCTCCCTTCCCATGCCATGCCAGAGGTGCGGGGTCTATACATAGGTATTTATATCAATGTGTGGGAAAAACAACTGTCAGTTTTGCATTGGCTAAAGCGCTTGAACTACTCAATTGTCTAACGATGCTCATATCGCATGTTTGATTGTGATGCCTTATCCCTATGACCATGAGGCGGAGTCTGCGTTGTTCAGCACTACAAACTTTGCATTCTATTCCTTAACTATTATGCCATCACAGTCATGCTGCTTTCGTCTTCATTATTTTTATTCAGAAATCCATCGTTCCCATCACACTCCGGCTGAATGATACCAGGACCAACACCTCATTTTACCTATGCGCATATAGCTACGGGGGAGTCGTGCCTCGACATCGGTTTTCATCGGTATGTTGTTTATCTATAATCAATTCGGCATTTTCTACACAAAAGCTATGATTTTTCCTTCGTTTTTGATAAGTCGATCGTCATCGATGTGCGTGACTTGTTGGAAGAGAATTCGACTACGACAAACATTGCCAGAGAAGTTAAAAATAGAATGAAATATGTACGAAGTCGTTTTCCTTTGGCGTTTAGAAATGCCAAAAATTTTTCTCTACTTACGCTGGAGGATAAAACAGGCACGTACGAACTCGCTGAGGTAGTTAACTTCAGCGTTATTTTGGCGGCTACCGAGAAACTCACCGCCAGGATGGTCGAACCCAGTTTGCATTTGTTGAATCGTGTCTTCTTCGTACCAGTTGACGCCGTGAAGAATCTCCTTGTTGGGGTAAATTTGCCTTTTTGAAGTTTATTAAAGTGCAACTAAATTTTTGACCATGTAACGCCTCCACATTTTGATGATTCTAAGTGTTCTGTGAAAGCCCACGTTCAAATCATCTAGCTATTTATCATCCTTTCGGCGTGGGCCGACTATTATTGCTGTTATAATAATAACGGTTGGCAAAGCTCTGGCTTTTCATTTTCTATTATCCATAGTCTACAATTCTAACATGCTCTTCTTGAACTGTTTTGCTTTTCGTCAGCTGAAGTCCGATTCTTCTTCAGGGCTGGTGCTGGACTTTGTTGAGCCCTCGCCGGTCGGGGTGGGCTATGAAATCTTAGCCTTTATTGTCCTTAAAATGCTGAGCCTCACCAGTATCGTAGTCGCTGGACTACTCGTTATTAGGAACCATGAAGAGCTGTGAGTTATTCTCCTTTCTCAGATTTTGCTTGGCAAAACACTAAAGCATAGCAGTTGATAGAGTAAAACTAAAATTCTACAATCATCAAGAGTTTCGAAGTTTCATTTATATCCTTTTTGGTGTTTTTTTTTTGAAAAATGCAGTCTTTATTGTCAATGTTCTATTTTAAGATTAATTCTCTGTACTGTTTTCCATGCAAATCGCAAGCTATTTGTAGGCTTGGGGAGACATCACAGTAAACAATGCCATTTCGCCCTTTTCGAATTGCATTTACTTCGTTCTGCTTCATCCCATTTTAATAGAATGGCTTTATTAAGCGAAGGCAATGTTGCACTTTTAGCATCGCATTGGCGCACAAAATGCGCCCTGATAAGTCGGCTCATCCGTTTCTGAGGATTCTTGTTCCGGGTCTTCTTCTACTTTCCAGCGTAACTGTTATTCTTTTGGCCTACTTTTTCTATGACGTCATGGGTGGGTTCAATTGCTGTTTAGCCCTTGAGCTACCTTTAGACTTTACTAAACTACTTTATTTGGCATTTAGAGGGGAAATTCACCCTCATGCAAACTCATTTTTGCTTTAGATGCCATTTCTGTTTCATGTGTGTAAAGTGTAAAGTGACCACTGTGCTGATTGCGCTGTTCCTTTTCTCAATCTAAAAGTTCTTTCTTACTCCCTTCAAAATAGTTTACTTTTTCATCGCCGTGTTTGTCATTGCTGGTGCTTCTGCTATGTCCTACGTAATATCTACGCTCTTCTTCATGAAAGCACCGGTTCTGTAAGTCATCCATTGACGTCATTCAAAGTTGTGCATTACTCAGTCTTGAATCCTCACAGCTTGGTAATGTTCAATTTTCTTGCTCCTGGGGTGACGTGAAAGCTTTTGCATTCGTCTGAGACGTCGACTCAGAGGCCAGGGCCATCATATGGCGATTTTTTGAGACATTTTTCTTTCCAAAAAGTCCGGTAGACTAAAACAATTGGAGAAAGGTTTAAGAAGTCAACGGGGCACTCTTACTTGTTGGTACTAATTTTTTACATTCCTCAAATCCAGTAATGGCTTGTGATACGCCTATAAAACAGGCATCTTACCAACATTGTGTCAGCCATACCAAAAGGAACAGGATGAATAGGTGTCATGCCGTAAAAGGTACTTCTATACTATCACCTGCCTGGTTGTTAATCATCTTGGTTTCTCTTGCAGAAAGCGCATCGTACTTAGAATATATAAGCTGGATGTAAATCTCGTCCGCTGTGTCCTCTTCCTCATTAGCCTCGCCTTCACTACCACGTGGTGTGTGTTTCGAAACAACTATTCGTGAGTTTATTCGTATCTTCACTTTTCATTTCCTTGGCGTTTTCTCTGTGGCTTGGCTCAGTAGTACCTTATCAGTACCGTTTGTGGCCCGCTTCCTTCGGTGCATTTTCGCGCTCTTTTCCTCACCAAATCCTAATCATCGATAGAAATTTTAGCCATCCATGTTTTTCTAATTGTAATAAAAACCTCCTGCACATTCCTCTCATCATGTTTTGTAACACAAACCTATGTAACACGCACCTTTTCCTCTCTAGTGTGGGATGGATAATGCAAGACATAATAGGTGTCTTTCTGGTCATTCAAGTTCTCGTCGACATTTCCATCCTCCTCTCCTTCAAGGTAAGCCTTATTTTTAACAAGGACCATTACAATTGTAAGCTCTTCCATTTTATTTGTTTAACATTTTTAAACTTTAGGCGTGCTATATCGGCTTCGCTATCTTCGTGCTATATGATGTCTTCTTCGTCTTCATAACTCCATTCCTTGTTCGCGTATGTTTGTGCATGTTTTTTTGCGACGCGACGGGTTTATTAAAGTCTTCGCTTATCGTAGAATAATCGCAGCCTGGAGCTCCATCAACCCTCACAATGGCTTAGCGCCTATTTTAGAGGCATAAATGTACCTACGTTTTGTTTTGTTTTTTTTCCGCGTGATTCACGAACAGTATTCGCGTGACAGTTGATTGCTCTTTGATGTTCTTTTGCTTGATTCTGTGATACCTTAATGCGATTTGTATTCAGTCACGCGCTTAACAACAGTTGTGAGGTTTATTACTTGCTACTTTCGCCAGCTTTTGAGACTCTCTACTATTAACATCGCCATACTTTGCTTCTTTAGCCGTCCCAAAATGTTTTTTTATGGTATCTTTTGCTAGCGGAGGAAATGATTTTGCTTTCACTGTGAACACTGACCATTTTGTGTACTGTTGCGAATCTTCTGGCCTTACTAGACGTACACATTGGGACAGCTGTGATGCTCCAACAGATTCCATACCACTTGAAAGTGTAAGTGTTTTGAGCAGGCCTCAACTCCCTCTCTCACCACCACTAACCAGTTCAGCCTAATCCCCTTTAAAGTGAAATTTGTTATGGCGGAACTCACAAGCGTCTACAATGACGGTCATACCTTCAGTGGATGTGAGCTTCATCCATGGCTTGAGGCCTTAGCATCTTCCTGTTCTGCCTGAAGTGGTTTCTAAATTTTAAAAGGTGAAGTCACTTTTTTGCAGTTTAAGCATTACTTAAAGATGAGGAGGAAATTGCTAGGACCGAGAATATGTACGGTGTGTTCTACGCGTAGTTACTCAGATGTGTAAAGTTGAACTCCAAACTCCAATGATTCATGACTGGCCGTGTAGGTATGTGGTCGTAAATGAGTAACCTGGAGGGTCAGATTTTTAGAGGCGGAAGTTGTGCTGCATTCCGGCTAAATGCGGTGCATGGCATTGTCTTACTTGCGACACCTGCCGATGCGTGGGCTGCGAGGTTGGCATTTTTTACAAAAAATTTGTGCTAACCTTACTTGCTGTTTGACGTTGCGACTAATGTTTCCTATGTCTTGACGGACGCCCCCGCTCCTTTCTGCCTCCTTGCCCCTCCCCCTCCCCCATTGCGAGCACTCCTGTGACGCTCCAAGGCGTTCCACCCCTGCAGATGATTTGAAGTGTGGAGGCCCATCAGCTATGACTCACCAGACAGTAACACGGCTACCTGGTCACCCTATTGGGCGTATTACCTACCCCTAACAGTTGTAACATTAGGAACTGCCTATTTCGTATTTATTTAGTAAGGCTTATTCTCAAAGTAAACACTTCAAAAGCATAATATTAATCATGTAAACGAACGAGGTTTGTATCTTGGTCACTTTAATCATCATAGAATGGTACCGCATTTAGTCTACGAGGTGTGTTTGTGTGTAGATGCATCCACAACTGACGTTGATTTCAATGAAGAAAGTAGGCGTAAGAGTTTTGGGTTCAAAAGACTGCTATTTATACGACAGTCTAGATAGATGTGTTTGTAATGATATTTTCTAGCCGTCGGGAATGACGGAGGTAAAGGCGTCAGGATCTAATGCTCACGAATCGTTATCGCGTGACCGTCGAAGCATCGCGGCGCCTGGCGACAGCATTATGGAGGCTGTAGCTACGGGCTCTGCGGGTACTTCGGGTGAATTAATGCCTCTGGTTTTCAAGGTTTTCGTCGCCGCCATTACCAGTCAGTGCGGTGTGTGCCAGAGCGGTCGTGACCACGTACTCCTGGGCTTCGGAGATGCTGTACTTCCCGGTACATTTGTCCTCCCCCTACTCCCACTTAAATTCATCATTATGAGTGTAACTTGGCTTGCGCTTTAGGCTTTTTTTTTTCATTTATCCTGTTCTTGTGCAGGTAAATGCCACTGGAGTAGCGTTTTTAAAATACAAGTAACGTAGACAATTAAGAGGGCAGATGATTCATTACTTGAATCAGCTTAGAGCTGCATTTTCGCCTGTCATTTCACCGTCGATGTTTTTACGGCTTCTTTTTTTGCGTAGAGTATTTGCAGAACGTTGTACTATCCTTTCTGGCTACTTGTCTTACTTTTGCGTCTAATAATAGTAGTAAATCTGTAATAAAATAGAGCCCTCCGCGTATCCTCTATCTCCCGTGTAAAGAAACCTTGAGGAACAGTAATTAGCGTAATTAGCATACGTCTTTCAATCAAATCGTAGACCTGTCTGCGCATTACATATGTACGCCCATCCTCAGAGTCTTAATAAGAAGGTCTGATGGTGTCTGTATCCAACACTGCCTAAAGCACACTTGCCTTTACTTCAGATCGAGCGCCCAGAAATTGGATTCTTTACTTTGGAGTAGCATCTAGTATTGTCACTTTTCCTTCAGGCGCTCTCTGTGTATTCCTTGCTTTCTATGACGGCTGTTGGAAGCGGCGAATTCCATGGAACTTCATATCCTCCCTCCTAGGTAAATTGTTACTAGTTGTTCTATTCACTCGGCATTTTTTATTCAATAATGAGATCGGTTATTTGTACTGTATTTGCGTACGAATTTCCGGTTCGCTTCGAATAAACAAGTTTACTCTACATCACTTTCTACTGATCATGAACTCCTCATTTTGTGCATTAATGGAGTCATAAAAACCATAAATTCCGCACAATTATTGCTACCCTTTGTTAAGTAGCGGTGGCATATCTGATGCTTTTTCCCACTACCTATGTTTAAAGGTTTGCCATGGCTGAATCCATTTGGCCAACATATGATCCCGTGCTCAATCTTAAGCGTCTAACTCACTCTCAGCACGAAACAATTGTCTCCTCTGTAGGCTACGTTTTGGGGGGAGTGGCCGTCTCAATAGTTCTCTTCACTACAAAGATGGCCCAGCCGGCATTGCTCTATCTCTGTCCATTCACTTTGCTGGCCACCATTGTAAGCGCCTACATACGGGGCGGTGTCGTGGAACTGCGAAACCTCTGGAGCACCAATCTGCCTACCCCTGCACCTCCTCTCAGTAGCATGAACAACGCTTCGGGGGACCAATCGGGCGCCTCAGACGGTGTGGATGAAGCGCCGAACTCAACGTCAACAGTAAAAATTGATGACGTGGGCAAGAATTTCCTCCATCATGATGAATACCTGAGAGCATAGATATCATCGACCCTTATTTTCAGTCTGACACCGGTCTCTATCTCTTTCGTGCTCAAGCATTATGGATGTCACCATGATTTCCTGAGTGGGACATTCCGTGACATGGCAGGATGAATCTGGAAACTGTGTGGTTTTTAGTTTCATTAAAAGCGAATCCTTATTTGAGTAGGTGCATGTTGTGGGAGTTGTGATCAGTGGCGTTTTAGGTGTGGTAAGAGGAGGTCTCTCGTTGGCCTTCGCATCTGTTATTACTTGGCTTCCATAGCTGCGGAGGAAAAGTTGGCTGTCTGCATGGCGCAGTTTACATTATCGGATGGTAGGTTTCCACATTCACCGACGGAATGGCACCGGTTTAACGACAGTTCCTTCGACATAGTCGGTGTTGTCATTACGTGTAGTTATTACAAATAAACTAGGAGCGGAGAAGGAGTACTTCGTCGAGAACTGAGGTTTATTTGCGGTCATGTGGTACCCTGGATAGCCTCAATGGTTGTTGGAAGCTGTATTGTCCTGAGCGGAAACGTTCCGCTAACACAAGGGACTGGGAGCGCTGCCACATCTTGGAAGCTAAGTTGTTAATAGCAGAGAACTTTGCGGAGGCTTGTGTAGAGGACGGATGTTACAGGTTAACGAGGTCTTGAAGTAAAAGTAGGCCAAATTTGAGGTGCTGGGGCAGTATGCGCAAAGATGTCGCGAATGCAGAAAGTGTTGTAGTAAGTGTCTTGCCCACAAAAGAAAGAGTAACAACAAAACATGGAGCAGGTGGGATTAGGAGTCGTGAAAATACTGTTATCTGGTTACTACAACTTTGTTCATGTGACTGCATGCTGCTTGGTCCTTATCTTTGTCTTCGTCTGACAGTTGTGCCCATAGGCTGGCCAGCCAAAGTCCAATCTCGCCTTATCCTCTTAAAAGACCTCCATCCAGCTCAACTAGGTGCTCCCTTCTACACAGTGGGAAGTCTTAGGTTACTACAGTTTCAAGTAAAATTAGTTTACAGATAAACGCTGAATTAAAAATTTGGCTTGTGATTAGAAATAATCAGTTATTTTAATACCATTCCTACATTGATTTGGTACGATACACTCAACAAATTTTTAAACTTTGACCATTAGATCATTATGAAAGAGTAGTGGGTAAATGCAAGCATGTGCGGCTACAGACTAAAATTGAGCTACTGAGGAGGACGCGAAAATGACACGTGTTGGCACCTGCCTAAAAATGCTTCGAAAGATTAGATGAGTTGTTCATTGATGCGTTTAGAGCACCAAATCAGTTCAGCAATATTTTCGCGATGTATGTGACTGCCAAGTTTTGCAAACCATATAACTCGAAAAGCGTATTAGTGATATGACCTGGTTTTGTAAGTCATTGGCAAGGTCCTGCTTGTTTTAATCTTTAACATTACGCGGAAACTTATATGAGTCTAGTAACAGCTGATGGGCACAATGTACTTTTCGTGCCGAAATGCGTGCCGTGTGTCCTTTTAACAAAGTTTTTCCGCTAACGGAGTTAATTGAAATACGAGGAGGGAGAAAATTGTTTGTAAATGTGTCGCTACCTGCTCTTCCGGGTAATGCCAGAAATAAAGCAATTTACTTTGTAGAAAAGGGTACGATTTTTTTCATTCATGGTGTTGGAGGAAGTGAAAGCATATGGAACTATCAAGTAGCTTACTTTTTATTAAAGGTATGTTTGCTTTTAGTTAGCAGAGGGGATTCGCTGTTTAGGCCATCTGGAGATTTTAGAAGTTTTTACGTTTGCCTCACCTTATATGACCATATTCTACATGGTTCTGTACTTATTTTAGCAACATCATAGCACAACATCTGTGCTCATGCACACTTAAAATTTTGACTTTACTTCGTGATACATTGTTTTGTGAAATCGTGCACTTTTCCACTCCTTTATCTTTTATTTTAAATGAACGGCAACCTATTACGAAATGCTAAATCTGAGGTGTAATTTCGTATGTCAAAAGTAAAAATCCATTTTACCTTAAATGTGTGAAATCTTGTCCACAATTTTTTCCTTTTTATTGGATATGTTTACGCTACATTTGGTAATGCTGTCACCATTTTAGAAGTCCGAAAGATGTTTTTTATAACCTTATCAGCTATTACTATCTTGCATTCATTCGTTGCACGTTGTGGCATCTTCGCCTGGAATATGACGAAATTCCTAGTATTAAGTACCGCCAAGTAATTGGTTTTTGTTATTAGAGCAAAAAAGAGAATGCCAACTCCATTCATGAACTTCTATAAAAACACGGTGCCTAGTTAGACTACCAATGCATTTACCTACTTTAACTGCGCTTTGGCAGTTAAAATTTCGTATTTGCATTGCAAGCAAATTCAAAACAATGGGATCATTAGTCTCGAGTCGGCAGACCTCTGGCGCGCATTTAATTCGTTTGTCTTTTTAACAAACGTGCATACTTTATTTGCAGTCCTCTTTTATAGGGATATCGGACAGTGACGATTGATTTAGTGGGACATGGTGCTAGCCCGATAGAAGCCAATTCCCGTCTTATATGCTGCGCCGATCAGAAATTGCCTATTTTTTCAAACTCGAAATCCCTTGATGTCTGTTTGCAATGTCCCAGAAAGCAAGAATTGGAGGCCTTTTGTGCCTTCGACGAACACTTCAAAGATGTCGAGGAGGTATTTGATAAATATGTCGTTAAGTACTATCAAGTAAAGGGGTCCCTAGCCAGCGATGACCAAAAAGAACAAAAATCGCCTATTATTACTGTAGTGGCTCATTCCTATGGGTACGTCGAAATTTCAATTGAAAATCCTGTCAAATTATGCCGTTACACGTATTAGATTCACATATTGATAAGGTATACCGAACGGTGTGTTGTAGGACCAAGGCTTTTTGTTAGGCTTGGTATGCTCGCTCCGTCACTCATTCAGGTTTGTGTCGAATGCATAAGCGAAACTCACAGGTGTCATGTGAGTGTGTTCTTTGCTATTGCAGTGATCAAAATCAGCCCATGAATGTGTTCATTTTATCTAAGAAGCTTAGCTACTGCTTAACGCCCTTCATTACACCCTCTTGTTAACTGTTAACCACGCTCTGGTAGCCTCCGGGGTTTCTTTTTTTTTTAAAAGTAGATCTTCGTGGATTTCACGTTCATTTCGTGGTCCAGCTAGTAATTTGTGCTTATTATGAATTAAGTAATGTTTTAAATACTTTGTTCTTTACCTTCGAAAGGCTGCTTTTATGCCTATAGAACCTAATACGTATTCTTTGATGAACTGTCAGTTGTTAATCTCTCCAAAAAATGAAATGATGCAAGGAATGGTACCACGTTTCATTTCACTCTGAGAAGATTTGTGATTGCCAAAGCACAAAGCTAAGTTGACAAAGGAAATGTGGCTACTGCAATCACTTAAATGACAGTTACAGGATTATGGCAAGCGAGTTCCCCTTTCAAGTGATGTCTCTCAGTGCTTCACACGTGCGCTCAGATTTGTCAAGTCTTATCAAAATGCAGCTACCTTTTTCACTTAGGCCTACTGGCGGAATCCTAGAGAATCTTGAATTTTTTGGATAATAGCTTTAGCGTGCTTGTAATGCGCTTTCCTCCAACATAGCTTACGGAACCATTCATGCCAAGCCTTATTTAAAAAGTCCGCTAACATAAAACCGTCTGCTAATCCCCTATCAAGCCGTTGTAGGACTTGACCGTGTGTTTCGCCAAGACACACTGCCTCTTTATTTTTGACACTTGCTTGGGGAATAGGTGAAATAGAGGTGATTCAGGATATACAAGTTCATCACCTTCCTAATCATTTTAAAGTAGTCAATGATTTTTGGAGGCCTTTTTTCAGTCTCCTTTGAAATCCTACATTGTCTTTTTGTGTCTTTAAGTGCGACTATCACAATTGAGCTTTTTTATTAGGAGAATTGCGTTGTTGTTGCTGTCAGTCGTGCTTTGACCATTATTTAATCCATCAATGATGATGCATCTTTCCTTCTAAAGGATAAAGCCTTGGAACAGTTCGATGAGTAGACAATGCTGAGATTTTAGACAGTTTCCGCGACACCTTCCTAGGTTTGGTTCGGAAAGTGCTTGTTGGTTCAAATGCACTTTTAGAAATTATCAAGGCGCTCGAAACTAATTCAGCAGATGATTCTGAAGAGTTTCAATGTATCCAGTCTGGTAGCCAAGTTGTGCATCCAACTGATGATTGTTTTTTCTTGTCCCCAAATCCAATATACTGGAATCAGAGAATCCTCCAGGCTAGAGGGTATCTTCACATTCAACACAAGATGAATACAACACTTTGTTTCTGAACGTCTACTCAACCTTGGATTCATTGGTCTCCACATTATCCAAGAGCAAATTAGTGACATTCTCAGAGTAATGCATTGCTTTGGTTATCGCATCTGATCTCAATGCATCAGCATCCCTGCCGAATGATGACAGCCCTTATGTGGCGGCCTGGACCCTCACCAAATTCGTCAGTAAACGAAGCATCATGACAGACCACGAAATCAGTCAACACGACCCCAGCACTCTGGCCACTGTCCCGACTGAAGTGCTCTTGTAGTTGAGCACTTATTTAAGTTTTTGCAACACCACTGCTTCTGTTAAAGATAGGAAGGAAGCTGATTATGCCATACCGTATCTTCTTCTTTTTTCCTTCGGAAATACTGTAGTTTTAAATTGACTGTAAATATTTGGTGCTTCGGAAAATCTCTTCAAATGTTTTTCCTTTTTTTTGCCAGAAGATGTCCGATTTTACTTTTCCTTTTCCTATTGTAATGCTTTACAGCGTTTCTTTGTGATAAAAAGGGACTGGAGAATGAATGTCCAATGCGAAATTATGTTTCCGAGATGGTTTTTTTTCTGAAAAGTTTTTTTTTTCATCCTATCCCAGCCTCTATTTAAATGCTTTTGTACTTGGATTACTAATACATTCCTCCTGCAGTCATTGAATTTTGTCCTCTAGGCGTACAAAAGTCGACATTAAGTAAACGCCTACGAATTTCAAGCCTCTTCTTATCAGTAGTCCTCACTAATACCTCACCTCAATGCCTTGCGTGTGTTGAGCTGTAACTTGTGAAAGTGAAAATTGTATGCGGACTTGTTATCGCGATCCCCGAAACGACACCGCCTTTCCCTCTAAGCTCAAAAGAAAAAGCAAGCAACCAAACAAACACAGGTACTGCGGTTTCAGCGCTACATGAATAGCCTGCATTTGTCGCTCTATTCTTTCGGACGGGCGATGGACTACTTATTGGCATTGCTGCCCTCCTCATAGTTGTACCACTTGGCTCAGTCACCGCCCTCTTCAATTCAGTACGTAGGACTGTGAATGTAGTACGGAATGTCCCCTCCACTTCGGTGGCTAATCTCGCTCTTCTCTACATGAAAGCATGAAAGTTTTAACACAGTTTGAACTTTAAACAAATCTAGGCCTTATAAAACTTATCAATTTACCAACTTGAGCGACCGCTACTAATATAAACAAAGTCCAGTTTTGTGTTTTCCTCATAAGCTCCCTGTTTGAAGTTTTCAATGTTAGCCGTAGCATGGAAAATGAAGTGAGGCATTTTGAAGAACTCCTGAGTCAATGTTCACATTCATATTCCCTTTGATTAAACACTTTTACTGTTTTTTATGGCTCACTAACACTCGGAGTCTACGCTCTCGATAGCAAAGAAAAAATTCCATTCATGCCTTCCTGGGTATACTGTTGCGACCCACTTTTTACTTCTATTCGAAGTTGTTGAAATCCTGTTTAAACTCCCTTCAGGCCTAACACTACAATTGCGTAGATGGCTAATTAAGCATTGAAGTGGTTGGGGTGTTTTTTTTTCCCTTCGAAAAATTATGCAGATTATTTGTCAGTAAACTGCATGACATTTTTGGG
>UYWX01000040.1:0-79604 GCA_900622495.1 Hydatigera taeniaeformis
TAGATATATTCCGAGGCTGCTTTCATTGATGTTGCATGAATGAGGAGAGTGGCGAGAAGGAGGAGGAGGAGGTGGAGGTGGTGATGGTGGTGCGCACGGTAGTTGAGGCGATTGGATGATCAAGTGGTCCACCCGGTGTTCACTGCAGACAAACGAGGACAGTCGGGTGGACGCGTGTTTTGTTCACTTATGTGACCATCACTGAAGCGTGGCATTGGGTAGGGCGGAGATGATGCAGTGGAGTGAAAGGGGATTGAGGCGAACAATCTGTCTCCTCGTCTTATCTGTGCTCAGATCATGGTGGGGATTGGGGTCACACGTGTACGTGGTGCACACTGCGTACCACTTCATGCATAATTAAGGCACAAGTTGGATTGGTTTGATAGACACGTGGCAGTTGAGGAGGTTATTGGTGGAGGGGAGGACGATCCCTCCCTCCTTCCTTCCTTCCTTCTTCCCTTCTTCAACTCTTCCCCTTCCCTCCCTCCTTCCCTCCCTCCACCCCTCCCGCCTTCCCTCCTTCCCTCTCCCTTCCTGCCTGGTATTTGGCCTCCTCGCTTGTTCGTATTGCCTTCGCTCCTCCTATCGTGTGGTGTTCAGCCGTGTCTTGAATGTGTGAGGAGTGGATGGTGTATGGTTGGTACGAGCAAGGTGTTATTGATGATGGCACAGGCACCATGGGAAGGAAGTGACTTCAACTCTCTTTGCCAAAATTTGGCAAAATATGCATCAACTATGTAAAATCGTGCGATGGGAGAAGTTTGTATGCCGGATGACTAGGCGATGGATAGCGTGAGTGGGTGTTTGTAACTGGAGTCACTTGAATCCCACATATAGTTCCGTGTGCAAAGGCCTGTTTACTCCGATAGGCCAGCAATTTAAGGATTATTGTCTTGGTATTTTGAAAACACTCTAAAACTTTTTTAACCATACTATGGCGCATAAATATGTGCTACTAATTTATATTTACCCCTTAGTTAGCTCGCAGTGCACGTCTTATTGTGTCATTAAGGCCCTTTTACAGCCTACCAAATTCAATTGATTCGCGCAAATCACCTACTTTTTGAATGACTGCATTATTTTTTTTGAATTCAAACATATTGTTCCCACTTTATATCTGAACCGATCAAAAAAGTGCATATTCAAACAATGTTTTCACTTTAGTATTTGAAATTTGCGTTATAACAATTTTCCATTGACTTGATTTATATAATATTTTTTACTTTGGCAAACCATTGGCTTAAACTTATTGAATGCTCTCGTATGTCTTTCGTCACAGTCTACCAGGCAGACGTTCTGGTCAAGAGTGTGGGGGCCTCTGGCACCAATCTCTATCTTTTTCACTCTCACCTTCCCGCTCACACCCCCATGATGACAATTTGTCCTTTTCAGGCAATTAGGGAGCGGCACTTATCCGGAATGCAGTTGTGCCCCCATGCAAGTGGCTTTCTTTTATGCAGGTAGCAACACACAGATTGTCACCCAAGGAAGTGGAAGGCGAGGAGGAAGTAGTGGTGGTGGTGGAAAGAAACGGTTTTTATGTTGGTGGGTGGGGAAGGGCGATGTTGATGGCCGATCGAGTGATTCAAGCCGTCACTGGGCAAATGTCGCGCCGTAATTTATGGACTGGATTTTGCACACGCACACACACACACACACATACATTCGCCTGGCGCGTTTGCAGGTGTGCGTGCGTGGGTCCTTATTCGCCTGAATTGGAGAGAGGGAGCGAGGGAGCGAGAGGGCAAGACAGGGGAGGGGAAAAAGCGGGACCTAGTGCACACTTAGATGACACTGGCTTCATGGTAAGCGATAAATGTCAGGCTGTAAAAAGGAGACATGTAAAAAAAACGGAGAGGCCCTACCATAGGTGCAAAAGCATTCATTCAAGCCACCACCAGACCAATCTACATTTGGTTCTTCTTGGGGTTCCACTTTTTCCCTCCCACAAATTAGACAATGAAGTGTTTACTAAGAACTCGATTTATCCAGTAAAAGTGGCATTTATGTGTGTGTGTGTGCGTCTGAATCATTCTATAAATCCCAAGCCCTTCCCCTTATCCGATACAATGTGTTTCTCCCCTATAAGGCTGAGACACTGATTAACAGGTCATTTGTACTTCAGGGGAAGAAAGTACAAAAAGTAAGGATGGAAGAAAATCAGCCTTTATTTACCTTTGCATATTGTTTATCAGGGGATAAGTGTGTGTATGTGTGCATGTGTCCCCAGATCTCCTGTGAGGTGATTAATAAGGTCTTCCAAATGTCCTTTGTGCTGTAATAACGGGAAGAAGAAGAAGAAGAAGAAGAAGAGGAAGAAGGACGAGGCACAACACCTCGAAGCGTTTTATTCACTACCATCAGCCTACTTGCAAATGTCAACATCGAAGTGGTTACCGGCTTTATTTGCACTCGTGGATGGTTACCTGGGGAGGTCAGTCAATTTGCCCTTGATTGATAGACAAGCATAACTGTGCAACTAATGGTCAGCAAAGTTCGTTGTGTCGCATACCATCGTGCCCTCCCCTGGGTGCATACATAGAAGCAAAAATATATCATTTCTTCTTTTAAACAAAGGTGGCCTAAAATTTCTCCATTTACATTAATCACGAATCAATCTTATCAAACGTCAATGGCAAATAAAACACTTAAAAAACGCATAGAATAAGGAGAGGAAACTTGCGTTGTTTTCAAAAAGTCCACCAATCATGGGAGTCGTGTTAGCGGAGAGACTTCGAGCCCTTAGTTATGACTGGAGGTCATTTAGTCAGCTGAAGGGTTTCAGTTTAACACCAACATCGCGATGCCGATGAGTGTCGCGACAGTATATTTCATTGTACTGCATTAAAATGGGCACCGTCATTGCCGTCTCCTCCCCCTTCACCTTCTTCTTGCCCCTCTCGCCTCCTCCTTCTCCCCCTTTTCGATTAATGCATGTAACGTACAACCGAGAAATGTCATGTATGTGTGTGTTGGCGTCGACCCCCGCCTTTGAATCGCAGCACTTAGCGGCAGGTGTTTGATCCACTATCTTGGGAAGGCATCTGGGCATATGGTGGCGAGGTGGACCATAGTCGGACACCAAAGAGGAGGCAGTCAAAAGGTGAAGATAGTGATAGAACATAATTAAAATTTAGTTTAATGACAACTCGACTACCATCCTCTGCACCACGGAAGGTGAGGATTTTGGTCAACTGCATAAAGTGGTCCCATTTAGTGCTGCATAATGTACCCTAATAAGTCACCAAAGGGGCTTTTTAAAGATGCAAATTTAAAGGCCTGATACAGTGCTAGCTAATTTCTGAACAAGGTTGTGTGTCATCTTTGGTGATCAAAGAGTTTAAGAGAATGGGAGGTGATGATGAATTTCAGCCAAGGAATGTGGACCTCCTGTCACACCAGTAGAGGAATGGAGCAACCAGCAACTCATTTAATTTTAGTAGATTTGGTGACGAAACATAGGTTGCAATCTCTCTCATATAACACACTGGAAAGTAAACAATTGCATTAATATGGTGGCTTTAAGGTCTGAAATTGTTGTCATGTCTTCTGGAAGGTCAAAACCAGTAGTGCGTTTACCCATACAAAATGTCAAGCAATTAAAGGTGGAGACAGTTGCCACTTTAGATTGATAAAAAAAAATATGGCTTGGTTTTGGAAAATTAATTATACAAAATTAGTAATCACTAAAACTGGAAGAGGCGGATGGAGGAGGGGAGAGGGGAAGCTGTGCCGCTGAAAGCCTAATGCATCACCTCTACAGGGAGGCAATTCGGACCCGACAGAGACAGAAACGAAGAAACTTACTGTTATGACCTCGTTATCAAGTGGGAAAGGAAAAAGAAGACATCAACTCTTTCACGAAGGCTATTTATCTCATCATGGAGCCACAGGAGGAAGCTAGCAGACAAGCACAACCATGTGCCTAAGTGTGTGTGTGTGTGTGTGCATGTGTGCACCCGCACACTTCCTGTGTACATGGGGGTAGGCGCCCCACATTCCTCTTCCTCCTTCACCTAATCCTCTCACATTCTCCGTGGCTGACCTTTACTAAATGAAAATGTCACAGTAACACGAAGAGGGAAAGAGAGAGGGTTTGGTGACACCCCGAGGGTGTTCGTGGACCACCGGGAGAAGAAGGGGGTGTGGCTAGATACCCTGCCTCTACCCCCCAAAAAGGGTGAGAGAGAGAAGGGAGGCATTCAAGAGTGGTATCCCCGCCACCTGTGATTTATACGAAACCGTGCACCCAATCTTGCAGGACATAAAATCATTGTCTCAACATTTAATGGGGAAAAAAATAGGTGGCTTCCTACTTCCTCTTACTGCCAATCATACCTATTTGACATTCAACTGAATTGGATCAAATTGACAGTTTAAAGGGGAAAATTTTCCGATCTTTCTGGCTTGAAGTGCTACAGAGGTGCGCATAGAAGTCACATGACCTTCAAGGAGGTAAAGTCCCCTTCCATGATCACGCCTTCACCTGTGCTATCACAACTGACCTTTGCGAAGTTTCAGACATCGGTATTGCCCTTTCCTTACTGCCAACTGGTCAAATAGTAAAAAAAAAATGCATAATTTAAGACTAAAATGCGCCATCTGTCATAGTTAAGGTAACTTTATTACGGATCGGGTGGTCATTTAGGACGAAAGAAAAAGAAAGGAAATAAAAGAAGTATAACTTGCCTTAGCAACAAAATTTTCCAAAAAACCTTGAAGCTTCCATGATCTGGGGTGCTAGGAAGTGTCAGAATAGAAGATGTCATTGCTTTGCCTTATTTCTGGCAGTAATACGATCAATGGAAAAAAAACGGTAAAAAATCATATTGCACTCTCATTATTTTAAGACCAGAAAATGGCGCTAAAATCACCACCGAAGATTCACCAAGATGCCAAGATTACACGACAGTTAAAAAGGCAGGAAAGGCTAACCCTAGAATTAGCACTTTTTGTTGTTTTTTTTTTCATCAGTTTACTTGTTTACTCAAATCAAAATGTGCTCATCATTTGTGATGCCGGATTTGGGTGACACGTAGGGCTTTGCTATGTGTGTTGGACAATAACGACCACAAAAAAGAGAAGTGATGCTTCAAAAAATCATTCATACACACATTTCAAACAAACAAAAAAATCACAAAGAAGTCGCAGTTTCTGACTCCTGAGTTTTGGAGGAGGAGGAAGAGGAGGAAGCGGAGGAGGAGGAGGAGGACGAAGAGGATGATGTCGTCTGTTCCACGGGGAACTGTGGAAGGAGAAGATTGGTTGGTGACAGTGAGGGAAACATGAAAGATGGAAGCTGAGGCACCAAACCCCTTAGATCGGGCGGTAAGAGGGTTGAGAGAGCATAGGATGCTTGCAAATACCACTGGGGCAGGGAAGTGGAACGAAAGTCCGGAATCAAGTTTGCCATTGCCACTGAGATTGGTGGCATCATTGGTAGTGCCCGTCCTAGGCAATCATCTCCAAGTGATTTTTCTCCAAATGACTCCTGAAAGGAGCGCTTTCTGTCAATCAGAGCTTCAGCACTGAACGAAGACAGCCTTGACGGAGATGGTAGAGGCTTGGGCTTGGTCAGCTTAGCATCATCCAGGCCTACCAGAGGGGAGGAGAACTGTTCCACTTGGTTCATTAATGGTGAACTTGAAGGTAGCATTTTCGTGTCAACGGAAATCTCTTCGTCGCTCTCCTCAGGCAGAAGTATTCGTCTAGAAAATTTGAAGACCTTATAACTTTTGATGACAAGCATTGCCAAATCAGCTCTGGAGGTTGAACCATAAAGCTACTACTTCCGAAGTAGTAGTTTGGTTTGGCGCTCTAAATGGATACACGAATCACCAAAACTCTTCACCATTTCATGATTAGCATTGAAGAAAACCATCAAAGCATTAATTCAACATTTGTATAGAATAGCATGGCCTCTATGTTAAGCATGAAGTCTGTAAATTTGCTTAACTTTAAAATTTTAAGTGACTATAGAAGCAAACTTACTGGCTCTTTGAAGCAGCTGCCCGGTCCCTTTGTCGACGATTTTTAAACCAATTGCCAACTTGAGTCGGTGTAAGTCCTGTGGCATTGGCCAGTTCTCTCTTCTTGTTGGGCCCGGGGTAGGGATCTTGAAGGTACCACTCTCTCAAAAGGCTCCGTGTCCTCTCTTTAAAGCAGTGCGTCTTTTGCTCACCATCCCAAATAGTTTTGGGCAGTGGATGCTTCTTTCGCACTCGATATTTATCCACCGGCCCGAGTGCACGACCTCGCAACCGTTCAGCTTCCTGATAGTGCGCCTCCAACCATAGAGCCTGCATCTTTGCATGACTTGCCTTAGAGAAGTTATGATGTTCCAGAAGGGAGTAGAGTTCAGTAAAATTTCGAGTGTGGAAAGCAATCAGAGCCCGAGACCGAAGGATAACCTCGTCACGATTCAAAACCTCCCACAGATCATTACGTTTTGGAAGAGACCACATAAACTGACACAGACAATCAACGTTTCCAGCATTTTCAAGATTTTGACAAATCTTAATAATCTCTTGTGTTCTAGCATAAATATCATCTTCGGAAGACCACTTCAGTGCAGCACGAGCAGCTACAAATGCCGCCAGTACCTCCTTCTGGGTGGGCATATCCTCTGGGAATGCAGTCGGAGGGCTTGAATCTAGGAGGCTTAGAGCTGAGAATGCGGAGAATTTTTTGCCCTCGCCTGCATTCATGATACGTAGATATCGGTGGTTTGGCGCGTTTAAGTCGGAAAGTAATATGGGATCGGTATCGGGAACATGGCCAATAAGTGGCGTCCGCTAACACAAAGTGGCCGACCAATCAGGAGAGAAGGCGGGTGAACGCACACGCTGAATGGCTCGTCGTCTGGTTTAGCGCACGTACACGCGAAAATGACACCAGCAATGTCTCGCTTTCACACCAATGACCCTCAAAATTCCTAAATCTCTGTTCAACATGAGGAATAGTGTATTACCCCTCTTACTATGTAGGCATTGCTGGGTTGATCAGATACAATGTCTTTAAATGCGTAACTAATTTAACTGGGGGTAGAGCACAAAAATTGCTTCCCTTTCACATTGCAAGTAATTTTTGCCGTTTGAAAAATAACCGAATTCCCTATGTCATTTCTTATTCCATAGTGAATGAAGGAAGGAAGCCCTCAGCACAATAATCACAATCTAAAGGCAATATAAATTCGGTGGCACGAAATGCTGGTTAACTGTACTTATTTTTATCAATTACTGGCTGCTAGCTTTCTTATTCTCATTCCAACTTATCGGAAGATATTGGTTAATTTGATGAGGGTCATAACGGAAGGACTGTAATGGCATTCATTTACTTTCCTCACATTCTAGGCAATGAAGCGGCAATCAAAATGTCATTTCGTGTGTGTCTAAAATCGGAGTTGCGCTGTGGTGACTAAACTAGTAAATTTTACTCTACGATTAGGTATGTGGTTCGAGAAAGATATTGTGATACAATCTAGGTTATGGAATTATATATGTCTCGAAGTCCTCCATTAAAAGTTCACGTATGCATCGGGAAGAAGATTTAAGAATCTTGAAACAATGTTTACTTTTTTATTTTGATGAGCATTAAACAAGCGAAATTTCCGCTGATGTGGTTAAATAAGTAGTTTTGTAAGTAGCATACCTCTAACGAGACATGGTAAAATTTGCATGCTTTTGTTTAGAATTGTAAAGCTGTGTGTGTTGCCAGTCTTAGAGCACATAAACGGTAAAAAACTTTAAATATTTACTAATATAATCGCGACACCAGGTTTAAGGAAAAAATAAGGATATCAACGATGCCTCAACGCTGGCAACTAGCAAGCTAAAGTGAAATTTGGATCGCAAGTTGGTTGATAGTAGAGTAATCTATTGCTAGTGATAATCGTTGCAAATATGAGTCTGCCAAACCTTGTCTTTAAAGCAAGGAAAAGTTAGTGGTCCTGTCGGAGGTCGAGGCGTGGTTTGGCCCCTCAGGACTATTGAATGAGCGAGATAGACTGGATGTGAGTCGGCTGCAGCCTGATCACATGCTTTAAGAGGTGAACCAGTGCGCAGACGTAAAATTCTCAAATTTATGTTCCGTTATGAAAGGGGTTTTGATTCTGATGAAGACTACGTCAATGAATATTTCAAAGCGAAAAGTTCTTTGCGGTTCTCTGCCTATTATAAAAAAGTACCAGCCGAAGTTACAACTGCTTTGCAAGAACAAATTTGCTCTGTGGATTAAAAAATGACTGAGTTATCAGAGGAATGGATAAGGCATAAATTTCCAATGGGACCGACCTTGCCCTTTTACTCAGTTGGTAGTCACCCTCCGGACTAATGAACGTGGCAACTTAAAGAGGCTATTTGACCTTCGTAGTGAAATGGAGAGTGAAAATAGATGAGATTCTCTTCCAATTGCTGAGTCTTGCCAAAAGCCTGATCTGTAGTCATTAGTCGAACCATACAAGTCTTAATTTTAAATTCACTCATCCCAGCGCCTTAATCACGCGGTTTGGAGAACTGCCCGGGGGTGGACTTGTTTGTGGTACCGTTCATTATCTACCTCTAACGACCTCTTATAACGTGCCTCAGGGCCTTTTTCACTGCTGAACGAAAATTATAGTCCATGGCATTTTAAAGGAAGGAGAAGTGAGGTATTGTTGAATTCCTTAGAAAAGAAAAAACTACTATATGGACTATAAGCTCGTCAAAAGGAAGCAATGTGATTTTGTAGAAGTATTTATTTTCATTTAAAGCGATAAAATGAAAAACCAAAATGGTGTCAACTTGTCCCATGTAATACTTAATATTGCTTTGGAGATATCAGTTTAAATAATATTTAGCGAAGATATATGGCAGGCTAAGATCTGGGGAAATTAACAATGGCATAATTGAATCTGACATTCCACAGCATCTGAGTCAACATTAATTCCACTCGGCATAAGTGACTCGGGTGAGGCGAATGGGTCGTGAAAGTGACACGTCCTAAAAGGGGTGGAATGGGGCAGAACAGATGGGAATTAGGGGCAGCTTCCTCCTCTCCTAATGGACGAAGAAGCGGAAGAAGGCTAATACATCAATCCAGCATAATTAGAAGCTTCTTCTTTGTCTAAATGATAGGGTAGAACAAAGGAAAAGCTGATGATTTTGCGGCTAGATAGCCAACCATGTACATTTCATCGATGCTTAACCGTTCACATGGATACCAGATAGCAATTTACTGTATCAGTGCGACTTTCTGCTTCAGCACTATAAACAGGTTCATTAAAGTTTTAAAACATCACTTCTACTTGATCGAACAAAGTGTAATTTCAAGCCACCTTTGGGTCTATTGGAGGAATATCTGATTGTTTACGTTTAAAATCTCCTTCTTTTACTGACTTCATAACTCCCGTTATACTAAAATTGTGCTTTCATACAATAGACCTGACACATTTCCATGCACTTGACAGATTGTTTACGAACTAATAAAGGTGGCAGCTTTTAAATAAGCCTATATTTTTATGATGATGTGGAACAGACACATAACCTTTACTCCTATTAACCAATTTTATTAGTCTCGATCCGTGGCTATTAGGTCCTAGAAGTTCAAAATGTGCAAAGCTGTCGACCCTACTTTTGGATCATATCGATTGCCATTTCTCTCTTCCAAACATCTTTTAAAAGGGCTGCAACGGAATCACACGCAAAATCGTGTTTTCACTGCAGAGAATAACCGAAGAAATTTACGCTTTGTTACGAAAAGTTCAATTTTCGTGTTGCTAAACAAGAGCTGTTGACTTAAAGTTGCTACTTAATTCCCATTAGTAACAACTACATTGCCGATGCAAAGTTTTGAAAACAAGCGGAATTCGAATGTCCCTTGATTGTATGTGGCTTATGCTTGACAAGAGTAAGATGGACCTAGGCAGGAGTTCCAGTCTGTTGGCCAGCAATCGCTAGCACTTCCACAGTAGTAACAGCAGCAGCAGCTTCGAGCTTTTGTGGAAATTGTGAAAGGGAATATTTATACCTCTTATAAAGAGTTTTGAAGCTTTTCTTTATTGTTAACTGCAAAATTGGTGGAAGTGATAAAAGAGATACACAAAGAGAGCTAATAGAATGGAACATCCTTCTTTGAGCGGTTGAGTTGGAATCAGGACTTCTATGACAATGCCAAAAACGCGTAAGACTTAATTCCTTGTGCAGCTGACATTGAATTGATGGTGGAAAACTGCAACCAGGAGTTATTTTTTGCAACATTTTCATTCCAAGATGCATAGATCTGCTGTCCTCCAAAGAGGGCTACCATGGAAGCCTACCAGCCTTTCCAGCTGTATGATTTGGTTGAGGGGAAAAGTTGTCCAAGTCAGGATGCAATAACCAAATTGCAGGCTGCCCTCTCCATTCCTCTCTTCAAAGTTACTCGTCTTTACTGTTAAAAGCAACGCGGTCCACAATAACTCCCATTCGATGAATTACTTCAACAAATGGGGGCGGGGGAGATAGGGACTAAAACAAAGTGGAACTTTGGTAAATTAAAGAGGCCAATAAAATTTACACCAAAAAATTGTAGGAGTTAGGTACACGAAAGTCATGAGAAATGGCCCTCTCAGTAGCAGCCAGAAAGGTCCCGGTTTAAAAAAAAGGTAAAAAAACTGTTTTCAAAACACTTGACGAACCGACATACAATGGAAGATCACCAGAAGCATCATCAAGTGACGTAGGAGCACCAGAGGTTCGAGGTTTCTGCAACAAGTCCACTGTCAAGCCAACAAATAAGAGGCACAAAATCTGACTGTAACTACTTACTGTTACTTATTAGCAGCGTCTACTTTCCGTCCAAGTTCAAAAGGACGTCAACTGTCACTCAGTCAACGGATGTGCCGTAGACATTGAATCGGTTCATTTGGACATCCACAGCGACAACAGAGCCGTAAAATCATACTTTAAGGCTATTTAACTGGACTTAATGCCACTCCATGATGCTGGAGTGGCTCGCAAAACGCGAGGACGATTTCCTTGTCAGGCATAACAACAGAAATGTGTTTACTTGCACTGCTTCATCATACACCTAAAAATTATTGATATAAAAAAAATGATGGTAAGAATGAGACTGAAATGTAATTGCACTAGACGTCTGGTCGATTATTTAACTTCAACAGTTTGATGGAAAGTAGGAGTTGAGAAAAAGAATTTACTTACTGACAAATATGTTCTGTCGGAGAGAGACGAAGTAGTTTGGGCGTGAGAGTGCCACATTTCCTGCCACTTGGCACCACCTCGTCAATGAGAGACGAAGTTTTGGTTACCATGAGCGATAAATTTGGTTAAGGCGCATTGTGGATAATTTGGATAATATATTTGCTGAAGGTCATAACTCCCACAAATGTGATGTGCTCCAGAATGTTGACGTGAGATTTTTGCCCTCCATGACTCTTCCATCTGTTAATGTTGCAGACTTAAAGTGTATTTGGCAAATTGGTTTGCAAAATTTCATTCACTATGCAAAGTTGAGGTGACTCATGACCTCGTCTCCTTTCTCTCAACCGTTACTTTTAGGTTCAAAGGAGAAGTTGAGTGACGAAAATGATATTCACTATTTTTTTGGCAGTGTAGAAGGATTTATGAAAAATGTGTGAGAGGTGTAAATAAGTGTTGGTAAAAGTGCTCACCGATTTCACAGAAGGAGAGCTGTCACATGCAGTGGATACGACAGACCTTCCATACGTTGGCTGTGTGCGACAGTAGGGCGTTGGAATTGTTACAGTCACGATCAAAAATAACGTTTTGATGCAAACATTGACATTGTGTCCTACTAGGTGGGAGGGGTTAAAGACTGAACACAGGATTTGGCGGTATTGCCACCATATCGTTCACCATTTCATCGATGATAGTCGTAACATATACATATACTGATGTAGACATGCATCTACTCGTAATAATCCCCTCTTCCAACTTATAACCTACGAAGACTTAGGCAAAGGATTCAGAGAGGAGGATGGAAGAGAACACAGTGGTGGCAGCGTCGGTGGTGCTTCACCCAGTAATGTTAATATGAACGAGACAGAGGAATGAAAGCCTCCTGACGACCTAGAAGGAGGCTCATAAGCTAGCACCGAGGAACGGATACTCGGGAGCGAAGAGAGGTATCCGCTGTGGAAGAGGAGTGGGAAGTAAAATCGAACACCGTGCCAGAGGAGAGCGTCGACCCGGCTCCATGACTGTCATGGACACACCTCCATCCGTACTCGTTCCCCTTTTCGATTTGTGCCCCTTCATTTATGCCCAACAAATCCTTTCAGTGTATTCTCTCTCCTACGAAGGAATTAGAAAACTTGGTGGGAGACATTACAATAAACACAGTTAAAAAAAGTTTTATTAAATGCCACAACTTGTTTGACGTCTCATGGAGGGGTAACCTTTCACCCTTATCGGTCATTGGAATATTGGAGGTCATGGCACGACCTTCGTAGACAGTTGCATAATGTTTGCGACATCGGTGCCTTACAAGGAGGCTCTTTGATAACAAAGTGGGGCTAAAGGCAAATCCGAGACATTTAAAGAGCTTATTTTTAAGAAATAAGCAAAAAGCAGTCTTCTTAAATACACTGAGCCTGTTTAATGCTAGAATGCCTCCCACACATCAATTCATTCTCAACTCCTGCTGAATGAATTGTTTAACGCTTTCGGTTCGCTGCATCTTATCAAAAGCTATGTAGTGCATGTGAGTTGTTGAAAGTGTCAGAGGCGAGGGATCAATTTGAACGCTGTGCTCGAGGGGATCGCTGTGACCTCCCAGATCCAGAATAAACTTCATCCCTCATCGCATTGTACTCCAAGGGAGAGCGCACTCCTGTTGAACGGTTCAAACAAGATTTCGATGACAGTAATGCTGAAGCTGCTAGACATTTCTTCAACAGTCTTGAGGGGGGAGTAGACACCTTTTGTTTCAAGCCCATCATATCAACAATGAAGGTAAAGGTAAAGATACGTGGCTAGTTAATCCATGCTCAAATGCATTTCAAAAAAAAGTGGGTGAATGATTCGCACAAAATGTCCCAATCGCACGACAATATCCGCCTTCAGAAGGGAAAACAATGCGAAAAATTAACACAGTGAGTTGATTTGCTGTGAAGCAACACACAATTCCTAAAACCCCTTCCACATTTTGACTTTTTTGGAGGAAACAAACACAAATTTTGCTCATGTAGGGTAGGATTTTATTGTTCGACTAAGTTTATCATTGACGATTGCGTTGGCACCAATCTGCCTCGAGGCTGCGTAAGGTGGCCTTCGGGTCAAGCCTGTATACAAGTACTCAACCCTTCTTGATGCCTTCTTCCATTGAATGGAAGGGCTCCAGACGTTACACAAATGGCAGCGTAAAGCACTTGAAGAGCCTATACTTAGCGGTGTTGGAGAATATTCACCTTCACCACCTAGGGCGAGTTGAGAACGACGTCTGTGTTTAACATCCACCCTATTCTCGTGTCGCACAGGCAAGCTATTGATAAATGAAACGACACCACCATGAAAACCTCAGAAAAGTTACACCTACAAGTCTTCCTTATCATATTTACGTATAAATGTCATAGATGATGCTATGCTGAACCTTTCCGCACACAACACCATTCGATCCAGTTGTCCTTGCCATTAACCGATGTTAGATTCGTGTTCCTACGTCTGACTGTGAACACAATTGGTGGTCAGTAGAAGTACTCGCTCTGTTTTCGGTTATTATTTTCAAAACAAACGCAACTCTAGAGCCAGTCGAGGCTGCTAAGAAAGCCAAGTAGATTGCCTCAGTCTAGTGGTAGTCGAATGACTGGCGCGGGAGGTGTACTAAAGGTAACGTCCAGGATGTTGCTCAGACTAAGAAAGAGGAACAATGTAGTACTTTGTTTATGTGCCTACCTGAATAACTCGCGTTCACTTTAGTGTTCATCTGGCTCTGGACTGCGTAAACTGGTCTTTCGGACCTAACCAAAGACCAACCTCGTCCCCTCCCCCTTGAATGCAAGTAGTCAACCTTACTTAAGGCCTTCTTCTATCTACCAGGGAGTCGTAAGACGTTGCATAGAGTTTCAAGGATTTTTTACTGCAGGAACCTTCAAATATTAACACATTTTTTTTAAAGCATAAATATCCTTACCGGTTCGTTCAAGGTGAAGAGGAGATTCAATGGCTGCTGCCACCGAGATTGCAGAGACCAAAGTTCTGGAGCAACTACCATTGTAGCAGTTTGATGCAACAATGAAAAATCAAGTTTCCAGCATCTATAGTAGATCAAAGGTCCTTAGCATGAAAGTGAAACGGTGTGTGTGTGTGTGTGTGTATGGGGAAGGCGAAACCTTCAAATTTCGAGCAAACGTAAAATATTAAACTCAAATGTTGGGTAGACGCGACAGGATACCGTATTTACTGGTGATTATGGCTTTGAATTAATAACAGTACGCAGACACTTTGACACCACCCCAAGGTTAGGCAAATGTGTGTCTAGCAATGCCTACGCATGTGTCAGAACATTTGTCACCTCCTCACATGCACAAGCATTGAACCCTTCTTCTTTACAGGGGCTCATATTACTCACCTATGGACAGTAACGTTCCAAAGAAGACTACATTTATTTCCATTCTAAATAACTTATTTGTTCAATGTGACCTCAGGGATCTCAGGAGTCAAGATGCCAAGCAGAACCTACCTCTGTGAGTAATTCTATTGTAGTGATAGTATAAAAGCATTGCCAAGTCCAGGCTGAATTTCAGTCGCAGAGTAATTCGATGACTGCTATTGTCCTCTCCACATTGATAAGATTCCTCGACTCCTTTCCTCCACATGTCACGGTTAGTGCGTTTTCACACAAGTTACCTTAGTGTCAGTGCAACAGAAATCCACAAAAATAAAAGTCAACAAACATGGGTGAATTTATGTTTACGCCTAAAAGTTGCATTTGTGCGGGAAAAAAATTGCGGCTACATTTTGGCTATTGATGCGACTTTGCTCACCTCTAGCTAGACCGTAATTTTCAACACACTGGGTGCTGAAGGGCGTGGGCGACTCCACAATGTCCTCTGGTTTGTACTCTTTAAACCTTCAAGGCGATTTGCTTTCAATTGGCAAGGCGTACAGTCACTCAAATTTAGCTCGCTCAAAGTCGATAAGAAGCTACCTCAACGGAGAAAAGTTCCTTCTCACGGACGGTGTGCTACGTGGGCAGATGTTGTGCCACCGAAGGCCCAACATCACCCACTCAAACAGTGAAAAGTGGAGGCCGACCAACAATTCAACTGTACTTCATTCAAACTTCCCTCACTTAATTCACACATTCCAGTATGCTTAAGAATAAAAATTTTCATTTCAGTTATCGAACACCATCTAATGTGATGTAGTGAGTTAATGGGGCAGCCTCTAAGCGTCCGACTTTTTGCCTTTGTTGAGCGCAGAAACAGTTTTAAGTCAGTCACACTTTCTACCTCGCCCTCCCTTACCCCGGTGGGAGGAGCACAGAGAGGCATTTTAAGATCAAAATAATTGAAACACATTGGCAGGTTGCAATGAGAAGACCAAAAAAAGCTTTCAAGTAGTAGATTTATATTTGCACTAGAGGCATACAAAAAGGAATGCAAAAATAATGGGGACTTGGAGTGGAAAGGTGAGGGGCTCGGAAATTGAGGTGTCCGTAGTGCTCACCGACCCTTTCGGGTAAATGTGCTGTATTTGAGTGGATCATAGCCAAAAAAGTGAATAAAATTTGTTATGCAGGCACTTCGAATGAGATAGTGGCTTTTTTTGCGTGACAGTCCGCCCTTGCACAGAGGACAGGCAAATCGAGTCACTGTGCTCACCTAGGAGAGAATGTGTTGTGATTAAATTTGCCATTGTTATCACCATGTTGAGTGAATAAAAGCGCATACCTGGTAAGGCGCCTTCTCGGAGATCTGCTGACTCAGCATGTTCATGGCGATATCCTCACAGTTCATCAACGCATCAACCGAGGTATACACTTCGTGCGGAAGCTCGAATGTGTAGGCGTAGAGGAAGTACTGAAAGGCATTACAAAATTTGGACATGTGCACTTCTAAACCGTGCCTCGCATGGAAGATTTGGACAACATGGATAACTAACATTGCCTAATCATCCTAGACCCATTTCCCGTCTTTAAGTGTCCTACCTAACTTTGCCTACAAGGTGATACAGACTATAGTTCGGGCAAAGGAATGTGTAGAAGCCTACTGCGAGGAAACAAAGTGAATTTATGAGTGTGCGTTCTTTATTATAAGCGCGTGCGTAACATTACTTGAGAGAACTGTTATTGCCGCAGCAGAAGTTGTTATAAGCTAACTGCGTCCACTTTGATAGTGCTCGTGTAATAACAACGGAGCTGAAGTTGAGTGTAGTAATTACGGACTAAATGGAGGAGGAGTTTTAGTGTCAACTAAAGCGGATAGGAAACAGGGACTAACCTTGTGAAGAAACGATGCGCCTGTCAAAATTAAGGAGTACGGACTGGTGGCAGAGGCAATGTATTTGAAATTGCTATGACTTTTCAACCATTCATGGCTCCTTGCAACATAGCCCACTATTCTATCTGGATTGTCGTTCCACACCCTTAACAGATAAAAGCACAATTACCATTCAATTGCTATCACAATTATTTTTGATTTTTTTTGCGTTTGGTATTTAATAAACTAAGCTCTATAGAACAATGAATATCATATCAGCAAATACGCAAGCTTTATTACCCAAAGCCCAATTTCATTGCACTCAGGTCTGGAACCACCTCATCATCGACTGTCAACACAGCATCAGTTTTGATCAGATCAAAGGGTAGGAATCGGCTCTGAAGTTTGTTTAAAGGCACACGAATCACCTAAAACCAGAAAAGTATTTTAACTTTAATAAATGCAGCATAGCCTCCTTGCTGAATCTTAAAATGACTAAAAAAAAGTCTGCAAAATTACTTTAGAGTAAAATATACTAATTTTCAAGTGCTGAAGGGTGTCAGCTGTAAGATATTTCGACATTCGAATGGGGATATGAAATTTAAGCGATCAGGAGGCATTCAGAAGTTGTGCATTACTTGTCCACTCGGAGGTTGCAGGAAAGCCTAAAACTTTATATCTATTCCACCATGCCTCCAACTTGTCAAACGTTATTAACCTTATGGTTAGCGCAAATTGGAGCATCAAGAGATGCCGGCTAAATGTGTCGGTGTGTTTACGAGTGTAGTGGTGCAAGTATCTCAGTCACTATGACTAGACCTGCAGTTTCGCTAGAATGAATGAACAAACAATTAAATGAATGTTTGAATGAATGAAATTGCATGCGAATAAACACGGCAACATCAGTGTCAATATCAAAGGTTAAGTGAACTTCAAGTTGCAAATGAAGTGGCAAGCAGAAACTCTGGTATGATTTTTGAAATAATCTTTAACTGATTGGAGGAAAGCTTGCTAAAGGCTTCACTGTTCTCACCAGTATACGTTTCAGTGCATACTTTGTAAATTGATAAGTCGGTCAAATGATTTTTTTGGGAGGAGAGGAGATCCATTTCGCCATTTATGCATGAGGTATACAAGTATAAATGAGAGCAAATGAATGAACATCCAGACGACACAAAATTACTTACATGTATCGGGAATGGTGTCTTGGGCCATTGATAGGTCTCTGGTCTGTAATATGGATGATTCCAAACGACCACAATGGAATCCAGTAAATTATTAATGTGTTGAAAGACTCCAATATTTTTAATCAACATTGAGATTCTGTCGTATGCCAAAAAGACAGCTAAAGTACACCAAAATTGTTTTCATGTCAATGGTGTGAAAAAAAAAAGACCACAATTATATCCGTCTTCTTAAACATTAAATGAACGAGACACTCGCGTAATTACTAAGAGACATGAGACTGATGTCTTCCAGTTGGTGCATTCTCGTTTTAATTTTTGCATCGAGCGGGTTCTCGGTGATGCAACAGTCAGGTGAAAACACAGCAACAAAAGCCTACATGTCAGCCTATGCAGCTAATGTTTTGTGCGCAAAAAGACCATTCACCAACTGGAGGCCTTTGAAACTTGGGCTCTCTCTTGCATCCATTGTTTAGGTTTGGAGAGGACCATTAGGCCCAGCTGTGTAGTTTGCTAAGGCAATACTTTACAGCATTACTAAGCTACATGCTATTAGCTTTGAGTTTTAAAATTTTATATAAGAAACTTACTAGTAAATTTACTAGGGAAATTCAGCTCGCCTAAAATGGAAAAGTAAGAGACGTGAGCGTAGATGGACACATTGGTGAGGTGAGGAATTTGCTCTAAATGCACAAAAGTACACCACAAAAGCCCTAGCAAAAGGTCTGCTAACTGTAGAATTAACTAACTTTTACAATAAAATACCCAATAAAGTTGCACTAAAGACTTTCGTACGAAACAGGTTCGATGTCAATTACTAAATTCACCCAAGTTCACTAATGCTACTAGAGAACCAGCACAGTATCCCCGCCTTGGAATGGAAGAGCTGACCATCCAGAATTGAAGCGATAAAGCATTTTTCCTAAGAAGACTGAAGCCTATTTGTTTACCGGTTTAACGCCCTAGTAACTTGGGAGGAATAAAAAAGTAGGTATCGTTTGAATATGCATAGCGCCAAAATAGGAAAGCAGTGAGAATCGTACTTGAAGAAGATTTGTGGCACATAGTCCAGGGTGTTTTGTCAAATGTCCATAGAGGTCCTTCAAAATCTACTCTCATTGATGTATTGCAGAGCGGCTCAGTTTGAGCCAAGTTAGAGCCTACTATGGATTTGCTCTCGTTGTAGCCTTCGTCAAGGGTATAAACCCGAACTTGAGTCCGTGGAATTTCAGCAACCAAACGTGTCCGAACTGTTGGAACAGCCGGCTGGGGCAGTAAAAGTGCCTTGTTCAATGTTGCCACGGCAGTCTCTACCTGCTTTCCAACGGTTTCCAAGTGGCGATTGAAAAGTTTCGAGATCTACAAACGATCACAACCAACAAATTGGTGTAATTCTTCTATAGCAGTTGCATTTTGTATTAACTTTGGTGTTCAACATTACCTTATCTAGTCGCATGATACGCTCTTGCTTCGAAATTTCATTTAGCTTTGAAACAAAATTCTGTGCACTAGTAAATGGTAAGTATACGATAGCTTTGGACCAGAGACTCTCAAGAAGGCTAAAGAAAGGTAGGTATTTTTCCACTTGTGCTGGTTCATATTTGGTCGGGATGACAGGAATTGAACGGTAGAAAAAGCATGCCCACAGTTGCGCGTGAATGGATCGAACTGCCGAAGATGTCAATGCCTCCCAATTATTAACAATGACTAGACAAAATGAGGAGTTTTGAAGAATCTAAAATATTCAAAAAAAGGAAATATAGCAATGCATTGCGCCAGTTGTTAAGCTCGAGTCAAAGGCTTCTTAATGCAAAAATCCTCTTAAGTGAAATTATAGCTATCAAAACTCGATGAAACACGAAATGACTTATCACAATAGAATGCTACATATACGATAAAAGGAGGTGCAAGGCCAGATAATAGAGCAAGATTTCATACAGAAAAAAAAATGTGATTTTCAGTCTCATTAAACTACTAGGGAATAGAAATGATAAAGTGATAAAGCTTTCCATTCGTCGTATCAAAATTTCCACTAGGTCGTAAATGAAGAGCCAAAAAACTCACATCTCCTGCTTGACTGCACGGTAAGTACTGTGGATTTTCGTGTGTTGGTGGAAGTCCGTTGGGAAAGCATCTAACATCGGTCCCACCTTTGATTACGACTTTAACACCAGCCATGGATGAAAGACTGTCTATCATTGCAGATGTGTTACCATTGCCACCATTCTGAAGACTTCCTAAATGAGCTCCTATTACGTAAGGCTTGTCGTAGGGATTTTTGATCATTAAAGATGAATAGAATATCGGGTGAGGAAAGACAAGTGTTATGGAAACCATGGGCCAGTAAGGGAAAACCATGCCGAATGCTACTGAGGCAAAGGCCTTTTGATTGATACCAAAATCGGGCGTAGCAATTAAGAATTTGGAGGAGAGTGTAGAGGGCGTTATTACAAAAGAGAAACAATAGTCATTCTTCCGTTCACTAAGGCAGTGTGAAAGGCTTTCTTTTGTCATCGCAAGCTGTAAATGACCTGGTGTACAACTTGTACTCAGCCGAGATAAAAGGCTATAAGCTGTAACGAAGTACTTGTTGAATTCCATCTGAGAGGTGCAAATTTCCATTGACTTCCGAAGAAGGTAATTCCTTAGTTCATTCAGAGCTTCATTCGGTAAGACATTCCCAAGCTTCTTGATTCTAGCTATTCTTTCAACGTCATTTTTGATATCAGGTTTGAAAAACTACAGGAAAAGAAGGTAACTGATGAAAGTGACAGAACGGTGCATTTAGGTTAAAATTGTTGAACAATTGAGTGAAATTGGTGCAATTGAACAGTGGAAGTGATCGCAGCGCATTAAAGGTGCCACACAGTTTGCATTAGCATTCAACCTCTATATTCTTTACTTGGAGATGAATCTACCTTACTTTTACGAGATCAGCATGAGTAGATTAGCCAATATACTTGTCCCATTTAAATGGTACTAGTTTGCATACTTTCTAGTTTAAATGCTAGATAGTAGAGTGTTGAGATAGTCATGAAAAATTTAGTGGCTAGAAAGGAATATGAGGCTCTATGATCACTTTTTGATTCACTCTAACCTTAACTAATGTGATGCATTGTTAAGTAATAAATAGGACATTGCACAGGACGCTTTAAAAATTTTGTACAAAACAGAATCAAAGTAAACAAGGGCTTTAAACTAGGTGCTTTGAGGTGAGTATGGGAAGAATGGAGGCAGAGTTCATTGGTGACTTGTGAGCATTAGCATGCTTACCTATGGCACTCAAAGTTGATTTTAAAAAAAATGAGTCAATAATTTGTTTGTTGAGAAAAACTTACGAAACCTCTTGGATTGCGACCAAAAGACTAAATTAAAACCCGAATAGACTTCGACAAGGTACTGAATATACAAAACTTTCTCACCCAATTTCTCCTAAGCTATTTTACACACCTTTAATAAAATTCAGTTTCTGAAGTCTCATATGTATAAAGAGCAAATCTATTTCGGAAAGTAATGTTGTTAACAAATGGAGCTTCTTATTACGAGATGAATAATGCAAAGATCGTCGACGTAAAGAAAAAAAGGCATTTGAATTAGAGCATAGTATGACTTGATTTCTACAATGACACGAGGAATTCTCCAATACATTTCATCATCTTACCAAATTAACTCCATCTTTTTGAAGTGTTATTTCCCTACAGCAAACATCTAAAATCCAGAAAGATGTAAACACCTTATTGGATGTCTGTACTTTATGTCAATATACTAATCAAAGTCAATCATTCCATTTACTTCCCTAGTACTCAAAAGCAATTCACTTTGGAGAGTTTTGAATTTCATTTAACCGTTGTTTAGTTGATCATGAGAGATCATAAAACCTAGTGAACGCTTAGTTCATTGCATGTGTCGCCTTAAGTACAACAATGCCCAACTAGCTATTGTGCACATGGGTCAGCTAAGTACGAAGAATAAAGCGCAGTGTTCACGTAAAGTCCCTGGGCCTTCACCCACTCCCAGAACCAAAATCATTGGGGAAAAATTCATATGCAATGATACTAGTGCTTTTATAAAGCCCATGTAAAATGTCCTCCCTATGGTTAATTTCAATATTCAACAAATAAAAATTTACAATTGCTCAAGATGCGTTTAAAGGAGAAAAGATATCCTAGCAAAACAATGTTGTCCCGTTCGAGTTTGGAGACAAGTAATATTAAGTGAAAGAAAACAAATGACATACAATCATCTTGTCCAAAAAATGTCCGAATGGCCAGAAATGCTGCGAGAAAGAGGACAAGTCCCAAGACCACGAATTTCCTATGACATTGAAGCTAACGCAAAAGTAAGATGAGTGTACTCGGATTACTCTTCTTCGTAACGGAAAGATGCCTAAACAAATATGATGCAATTGTCAGTCATTCGGCATTTAACATTTTGATAGTGTAGTGACATGACAATTCAACGGCCCTCAATAACAGAAGAGGTTATATGAGGGTAAACACATTGAACGAATTGAAAATAACCAGTTGATGTGATTATTTCAATTTTTCAAAAAAAAAGTAAATCGCTCTGATATCTGCATGGTTCAAGGTTTAACCATTGAGGTTGAAATTTTGCGCAGAAACGTTAGAAGACAAAAATGTAGATGCCGTCTACCTAATTAAAACGATGAAGGTTTTGGGCTCAAATCAGTAGTACACGCCCAACCATAGGGGAAAGCATGCACGCACTTTTCAACTAAATAACTGTGTGTTCTACCCCTATTTGGCACATATCCAAAAAAGTTCTTGCCTCATTACCTGTGAAAAAAATGCAATAAGTAAGACAAAAAAACCTACGTAATTCTTACCAAATCCATGCATTTTTGAGTTATTCTTGCAAAATGACTCTACACTAAAAGATGGTAAATTAATTATTAACATGATCAAAACGGATTATCAGTCATCGATGTGCAAAGTAAAAAATTTTCGTTATTTAGAGTCAGTTGAAGCAACTATTTCCTTCCAAAAATCTGACTGCGATAATAGATGGTGATAAATGATCCAGTAAAGCTGATCCTCAAGTTAGTTTGCAAAAGTCTTTAGGTTTACTTTAAATAATGGCACTGAAGGGAACTCACGGTGACCAAACCATCTGACCACTCGGACTTACTCATTATAGATCCAAATAATTGATGTCTATCGTACCTTGAGTTTGTTGGAGTATATAGCCAATGTGTCTGTCACACCTTTGTACACACACACACACACACCCACACACATTCATACGCATTTAAACCATTGGTACCGATTGTGAGATCGCGCACCAATTCTATACTAGCTTTTGTAGGAGTGCCACTGCTCCTTATAATTCCCTGAGTCCGTTTAGAATTTAGGCCAGGTTGATACAAGACGCTCTATCGATAGGCAGGCTAAAGCTTTGTAATTCTTACCACTGGCATTCACCGTTCGCTATTCATACTAATAGCAAATATGGAATTATCGCTCCAACTAAACACCGTTATGGAGTGATCGTAGACTTGTCGAAATCTCGGGATCAAAGGAGGGGGCAATGCTAACTCGCAAGGCCAAACCTATGACGAATAAATGCCATTCCGTTTAAGTATAGACTTTAGGGTAAACTGAGCGCCATTATTTTTTTTCTATTTAAAAGTCGCAAATGCTGATGCATAAATGAGCTGCCTCACCCATTTGTAGCGGTAATAAACAATGGTGGTACAATGTCTTAAATGAAATAAATCAGAAAATTTGCAAGCACTCCAACATTGTTGAGCTCACATTGCGCGAATATTAAATTTCACAAGTCAAACACGCATGTCCTCTTTCGGGAATGCATTTGTAGTCCATGATATAAACCCTTATGAACAAAAAAGGTCATTCCCAGTCCTGTGTAAAGCTACAAATGTCAGTTAAGCACTTAGTAACTCAAAAATAAGTTCAACATTTATCCACAGGTAATTATTGTTTCTGTAAGCTAGTATGAAAGAAATAGTAATTTGCTGATAGTAAAATCGGAGTATGAGTAAAAAAACTTCCATACGCTTTAAGCCATTCACAGTAAAAATGTCACCTACAAGTGAGTTGCACCTTCTCGCGATAAGCAGTAAACGAGTTCCCGATTCACGTCTCCGGCAACACAAGACAATGGATGGTGATCTTGTATTTTCACATTACATAAATTCTTAGGTTGAAGTTGTTTCACTTTCCTTTCACTGAATCACATCGCGCGGGGCACTAATTAAACCTGTCCATAAAGTTGTCTGGTGTTCGTTGCCCTAAATTTCTAGATTAGTAACATATTCTTACATTTGAATAGAATAGAATAGGTAATCGAGTGAACACACGCAGACATTCTTAAAACAAATGCTTCTAGTAGTGGCAAAGCATCTACTTGAGTTACACCTGTAGTTAAGTATGTTTTTGTCGGAAGACATTTATTGCACTTGAATACGCACTCCATTCAACTTGAAACTAGTCTCAACAATTAAAAGTCAACCCACCCTACCTCCTTTCATTGAAGTTTAGTGTTTGAGTAAAGGACTTTATTGACGAGTGAAAAGTGAAGCACTGTGTGAGCAATGTCTTGAATGAGCCGTATCTGCACGTTCTGAGAGCGACTAACGGTGCCCAAAAAACTGTTGAAAGAATTCCACAATGACACCTTAGCTGCAAGAACCACCTCTATTCACCCCTTCAAATATGCTACATCCATTACCGCTCATTTCTGTCATCATTTAACTGTACGCACATGCATTGAAGCAAAGTTCTTCCCAAAATCGGCTCTTTTAAAAGTTGTAGCGGGAGGCCAAAGTAGAGATGCTGTCTATCATTTCAGCCAGTGTAAAAGGAATTCCGCGTATTAAATTTAATTCATAAGGTCAGTAGTCTCATCTCTGCTTCACCTTATCAACATGAACGCAGAGTGTGTAGGAGAGCGCAAAGTTCCACCATCGATGTAGTGCAAAGCAGTTGTGAGACTCACCAGATATTTGATTTGCATACTTACCTCAAACCTTTTCAAAAATGAATGACAGACATAAACGCCGAACGACAAAAAAGGTGGCTACTCAAGCGAATAAAGCTTAAAATCGGTATATTTCATTAGAACCAATAACACCTGAAGACGTATGCCTTCATCCCACTTGGAGTTGATTAGGAGACGGAGAAACTCCTACAATTCACTCCTCTAAGTGAGCATTTTTTTTACTATGGAACTTTTAAAGTATCGTGATTTACAAACAAAACACGTGGAAAAGTAAGCTGACCTATTGTTTACTCGAAAGAAGAATAAATGACGTAACAATATAACCTTCATAAATAAGAGTAAAGTCCAGAATTCAGTAAAGTGCTATTTCCTATTCCGAGGAATCAAATATTTTGCTTGCAATTTACAATATCGCATTCGAGAAGGTAATTTCGAAGGAGCAATTTAAGGAACAAAAAAATTGGAATTCAGTTTGCAATATTTAACACAATGAAAGAAAAGCGACAACTGGACAAAACAGTCACTTACCACACCATTCACTGCGTCCTCGTACCACATGCAGACGGATAATTTGACCAAAGTCTGATAATCAATGAGCCAGGCATGGATTATCGACTACCCATTGATCGGGCTCTCTATTGCCGTTATTTTTCTTATCGTTCATGAAGACGAGCCTAGGTTGCCATTCAGGCTAGTGTGCTATTTGATCAATCGTTCATGATTTCATTGTTTTCTTTACTTTAAGAACAATTGGACCACTTATATGAGCTAACTGGGAGACAGCAAATTGCTAAACTATTAAAATCTAATATGGATGCCGAATCAACACCAAAATAAATGAAGGCCAATGTTGGTTATGAAATTGGTTTGTTTGTTGTACCATTTTCACTGACATTTTATTAAATAAACAAATGTGAGGAAGTAACTAAGCCCTTGATACAAGTCCGTATTGACGAACATCTAACGATTGGAGGACTGACGTTACGACCGTATCAAGAAACATGGAGGCTGCATCATCCCGCACCTATGCTTTGAAGCAGATGTGACGCAAGAGGCACCATTAATGAGAGCGAACTGTAATTATGTAGTAGAAATTAAAGGCCAAGGAAAGCTATATTTTGCATTATGTGAATCAAGCACGGTCACAGAAGCGATCATCCTCCTACGCGATTCCAGATTCTGAAAGGTAATTGAATAAAATGGTGTTAGCCTAGAGGATTTGCAATTTCTTCTAAGCATTTAAGCTATTTTGATGTTCTATTTGGTATGCAATGCTTCGATTCTAAAGTAACTATTCGTTTTGGCTCCATGGACACTTGAGGTTCCGATAGTGTATGCTTTCCAAGCAATCTCACCTTGGGAAGGCTTCAGATATGTAGGTAATGCATACTCTGGCTCAGTACCATGTCCTTTTCAACTTAAATTTGGAGAGCTAAAGATGGTCTCGGTTTTTTTCCTTCTTAATGAGGTGGTAATGGCGAGACAGTCAACTTGGGTCAATTGTAACATCCTAGAGTCGGTGGTGTGAGTGACACGAGGTCAACTATAAGGTGTGCCAAAGGTTGGAATCGCAGATCAATTACTTTTGCCCCGAACAAGAACGCACAAAAAACGTAGACTGTTATCGGTTTGAAGAGTGAGGAGTTTATTTTCGCCGATTCTTACAACATCTGACACCAAATCGCGAGAGTGTGATTACTCACTTGTGTCAATTCGCCAATTCGAAAATAACCACTCTTTAATCTATTTCAATTTGACATGGAGCATCGCACCGATATCAAACAGACAAGATGGGATGCCGTGAGTTAAGGCGACAGCTAAACTCTTCATTCACCCTAGAATTCAACACATTTAAACAATGAGAAATTTGACAGTGCTCATTTGAAGGTCCCAACGTCTAGAAACACACAAATCAAAAGGACCTTGTGACTTTATGCTGGCATAAGCTTCACAAAAGGCTAAAAATACCCAAACACCCTCGTTTCGCCCCACCAATGTTTCAAAACCGTCTATTCCAATTAGCTGACGACTATCCAATCATAACACTCATGTGCGGTGGAATTGATCATCACGAGAATATTAGGGTTTGAGGATGGATCAGTATCCGTCTCTCATTCATTCCTCTCACCTGTGACCCTGAGATAGGGACCAGGACTTTCAGTCTCATTGATTAACAAGCTCTACTCACTCTTCCACATCTTTGGCTTTCTTTGAATTGTAAGGATAAAAGCTGATTGCAACCACTAGACCTTCAACAACAGAACCTAAATGAAAACTTACAACATCCTATTTAAACCAGAGGCAGGTAAGGTGGGAGTTGGAGTCAAAAGAGAGAAGTTCACCATTCAACTAACCAGAGAGAAAGGAGTGGAATGAAGGAGAGGGAACCGGTGGTTCCAGAGGGTTATTTATCGGTTAGTTGCACCCACGTTTTTAGCTTATTACAAGCCAGCATTACCTTCTTGTCTCTGCATTTTAGAGTGTGACCAACCTGCTCCGTCATCGTTTCACATCCTCACCAGAAAGATTGTGCATATGGCTCTTTCAGATCTTTGAAGTGAATTAAATTAGGTTCGTAAGGTAGACGAATTCCCACGAGAGATGGCATAGGACCATGATAGAATGCCCTACTGCTAGACTGGATCCCATCTAAGACTTTTAATGCAAAAATCCTGCCTGAGGAGGCAACAAGAAGTAACGCGTTCTACAAAACTGAATTAAGGTTAACTTTGTTGCGTAAAGTAATCACCTATTTTGCAATCATGTGAACTTCCAATTAGCCTACATTTTTACTTTCTTTATATGGCCGACAGACTACAAATCTAATATTAAGTTAAATTAAATTGCCTCCAATTTTTCATTTTATCCCACACATGGGACAGTAGTTTGGACTGAGAAGGACATGAGTTAGCCTGTATGTATTGAGGGTTGCTTTTGTTTCCTCACAAATTTTATCACATTCTACCTATGGCGTTTAGCTCTTCGGCATGAAAACAGTAGGACGCTGGGTCATAGTGAGCTTCAAAATGTGATTTAAAGCTCTGTGTAATCTCCTTCCCTCCGCACACCCAGTACAAATACCCAAGTTAAGTTAACACTTCAGACAAACATCTCAATCCTAGCATTATTGAATACGTTTAAGTGCGTGAGTTCTCTAAGCGCTTGGAGTTTGGCAGTGCGCTCCCCCACCTGTAGAGCAAGCCGCACTGGGTATGACCTTAAAGTGTTTCATCAACGATATTTATCAATAACAAATTATGACGCGCTACTAAATCCAGTAAGGACAAGTTGTTTCATCGTTCGCGCGCATTCCGAGCGGTAGTAGAAAAATCGAGAGACACCAAACGTGCTTTGTTAATTCGGTCAATGACCGTTGACAAAAGTTTGACCAGTTACCAACACATGCTTTGAAAAGTGCATAATAGAAAAAATGCTATAAGTAGACATCTTGAAAAGGTGGCTGAGATCTCTAGCTTGGAATTTGTTTTACTAAGCCGACGGCACATTACGAGTGACCTAGCATGTGACCTTATCCGAATTTATTATTTTTTTTACAGTAATAACTACCGTTAGCATTCATAGTAGGCTGCACCAATAAAGGCACTAACCCTTATTTTCTCCTTCATTTTCTCCTTCTTCTTCGTCTCCTTCTTCGTCATCCTCCTCCTCCTCCTCCATGTCAGTGATCCGAGGCTTCCGAATACCCTCTGCTTCCGTATACACTTAGAATGAATTGCAACATAGTGATTGCGGTTACATATTTAAAGCAATTTAAAAAAAGCTTCTGACTGATAGTGGGGAAGTGAAAGTCATTTTAATCCACAGAATGTGTCACCCAACCGAATAGGGTTTCCAAGCTTCTTCTTAACTAAGCAGTCGCTTCACTCGAAAGCCTCGACGCTGGATCATGTTAAACACAAACCATGAGATTTGTCTTCAAAGAACACTTACTTTGTGTTACAAAGATGCTAACCTAGTGAGATTGTTAAGAAGAATATGAGAAAGGAGGGAAAAATTCTGCTGCCAATTTCCTTCTTCTTCAAGATGTCAATGATGGTGATGGCAGGCAAATGCATCAGAAATTCTCTGCAGTGTAGCAGGACTGTTTCCTCCCAACCAAGGCATGGTCACATCACCAGGATGTCAGTGACTGCCGTTAATGACCCTTCGATTACCATTGTTCGTAAAAAAGGTGAAAGAAAGTGAGTTGTCTTGACCTACCTAGGGCACCATTCCCTACGTTTAACAAGACTCCTTACTACTCCTTACCCCACTCAATGGATGTAAATTAACTTAGAAAGGGCATGGGTTAGTGTTTGTACATTTCATATTTGCTCATAATTAGAAGGAATCAAAATCATACCAAGAAGCTTTGGAGCATATCAAGAAAAAGGCTACAGGAGCAAGAAGTAGAATTTACTATTTGACGAGCGATTACTCATTCTAAGGGGGCTGTGCATTCTTCAATGCTAGGTATTCGCGAAAGATTGTGCTTGTCGTTTCAACAAAAATGACATGGTTTACAAACGTACGAGACAGCATCTGACAGACATATAGATATATTTGACGGTAAACAAATATGTTATGATTAAGACTCGTGCACACAACCTGCAAGCAATGTATAGGGTGGTCCAATACACTCTTGGAAGAAGGAATTTTTGGTGAGCCGAACCCAGCTAAATTGCACAAAATAAAGCAATAACTAGTTGCTTTAGGAATGAAACAGCTCTTGCAAGTGTCCCAGGCACACGACGGCTGAGATAATGAGGTTCGTTAATTTCGCCAATCACCACCAAATCTGTAGCTTTGTCAAACATTCCTAAAATCTGCTTGATTTGTTGAAGAAAATATCCATCCTCATTGTAAGCAGGGACGTATGTACTACTTGAAATATACAAAGCCTAAATTCGATAGATTAAAGAAGCGTGGTACGCAAGGATGCGATATAGTTTTATACTCACAAGCCTGTCGAGACTCGAGAACAGGATAGTCGAGACAGTAGATGGTGCAGAAGGTGCTGCTGTGGGGGCAAGCCGTGTTGCAGTAGCCCTTTGGATTGAGTAGCACACTGAAGCCATCCTTAGCTTCCTCCACTAGTGAACCGTTCTGCAGCAGACATGCTGCTTCGTCCACTGTCACGTAGCCCGTTCCGACTATGCTAACTCGCAATACCTTGGACGATTGCCTATTTATTGCAGCGAGCTTCATATGTTTCCGTCTGAATCGCAGAACACCTCGTGCAATTTTGGAGTAGTCAATTGTTCCATCGCCAAACTGCCTTTCCACGTAGGTCTCCCTCGGCACCTTGAATGACTTCCCAGTCTTTACCTCTACATTCATATTTCCTTCGAAGTAATCGGGATCGGAGATGGAGCGCTGAATCGTGGTCTCGATCAGAAGGTTGCCGAGACCCTGATAAGACACATTGAATCTGAGAAGAACAAGGTTGGAAAATCCGCCTGTCAGAGAGAACACATTGTAGAATCGTGAGTTTCTGGATGGAAAGCTAGTGAGACTGTTGATGTAATGAAGATATGGTGTGAGGAGGCGAAGCATATTTTGCACCGCACCAATGGAGGGAACATCGTATATTGCTGTTTGACCCAGAGGTGGTCCACGCATCGTGATTGTCTCGTGAGAGATGGGAAAATTGTGGTCGTGGTTATTTTCAGGGTTTCTGATTGATAGTGTCCCTTTAAGCCGGATAAAACGATCTACAGATCCTGCAAGTTAAGAGGGACGGAAGGTGATTTAGCTGTGTTGCTATACCAGTCCTTAAAAGGATTTGTGAAAAAAAAACAATCATCTTACGTCGGTTGATGCACTTCTCCCATCCACCACCATTGAATCCAGGCGGGCAGACGCAACACAGCGTTGAGGTAAAGTTGAAGCATTCGGCATAGGGGTCTTCACAATTACTTGCTTCGCATTCTACAAGGATGACAAAGCCTCACCTCCTTTATTCCCCTCAGGAATGCTAAATACATATTTTTAGCCACACTCAGAAGGCTCGCGAAACTCAATGAAACGATCTTTTAAGACTGACTAACTTTGCTCAATGTGCTCAACTCTCCCTGTGAAGCCTGATTCAAAGGCTGTTTTAATGCGCGACACAATCAAGTGGCTCTGCTGATTCAGTTGATCCCCATAAAGGCATTGAAAATGGCAGTGTTATGACGTGTGTGACGTCATAAAGCACAGGCGCGTTTATCGCATTAATCGAATTGTATTAGAATCAGGATTTAATTTTACCCATTATAACAGAACGCTGCGTGGTTACTTGCCTTGATCACTGAACTACACTGTCAGCGCTACTATTTAAGTGAATAGTAGTATGTGACTGACTAATTGGAAATGAACGAAGATGCTCCCAAAGCCTAAGTAAAGGGAAAAAGTTTTGCATTACGTGAATTCTTGATGCAGAAAGCACTACTATCATCCAAATTACATTCTTTTCGATGGATGAAAGCACTCCCTAGGAAGAAGTCAAATTGCCAATCATCATCAGCCAACTTTCCACCGTTTAACTGAATGTTTGTAATATGAACCTTGAGAAGGGACAACAAATGCATCTGTCGACTAGGATGTGTTGTTAACGCCTCCAAAATATCACTTTTGATACTGTAATGGCCTACTCCCCCGGACGGAATAGAAGTGGTTGAAGGGGAAGGGAAATAGCCAAAGAAAACGAGTTGATGAAATACAAAAGAAGCAACAAAATGAGCAAATTTCAAGTCACCTACTGGGGATGTTTAAGTTCTCAGCTCTGAGAAGGTGGGAACCCAGCATCAGTATAAGTGACAAGGCGAGTGGCGACTCCATTGCAGCCGATGAATTGTTTCCCTTCCAAGCTGGGGTTTATATAGTCTTATGGATGTAAACAAATCTATACACAAATGTGCGTCTATACGTGCCTACACTGGCAGTACCTTACAGACGCAGTCGTAACAAAGTCACGAGGCATGACAGGTGGCCGATAAATTTTGGGCGAAAAAAAGGATAGAACGAAATGTCTACTTCCTTACCGGTTTGGAGACAGTAGAGAAATAAACACACGAACCTAATAGCGCGGACATAAACCATTGAGGATAAAATGAACATTTAAACTCACAATTCCATCTACATGCGACACGACCACACATGAGCTGTGCGACAGACTCATATAGCCTTGACAGCTGAAAACGTGCTTAGTAAATGCTCATGAAGACAAAGAAAACACATCAGGAGGACTACTAACTCATAGTAACACAAGGTCATTCAAAATAGGTGTAGAGAAACGGAGTTCGAGAATGTCTATCAGCGTCCACACACACATCTTTCTGTATGTCCTCAAAACGCGGAACACTTAACTTTGTAGTATTAAGAACTAGTTGTTCGTCGACCGTACCGTGACCTAATTTCATTGATACAGAACTTGTTCTCAGCCTTAAAGTAATTGTAATAGGACGGCGTGCCAGAACAGGGATTCCAGTCATGAAATTGTAATATTCCATGGTATCAGAGAAGGCATCAAGTTGAGATCAACCGCGATTTTGGAACGTACAGCCAAATGCACAAGTATCAGGTCACGTAGGGGCGATCTCATCCGCCTAGGTAACCCCGTCTCCTGACTTGGGCAACACGCTGAAAAGCCAAGAACTTAAATGCTATTTACAATATATCAGTAAACAAAATAAGCCCGGCCTTTCGTTATGCTCACAACATCTACAGAGCGAAATGAGGCAAAAGGTCCGAAAATAATACACTTTGGATGTGATTACCAACAATATAATACAGTTAACCATTACTGCGCGTAAGAAATGAGTCCCTCATCAAACAGCTGCTTCGTCGAGGCTCGCATGGTGGAGCGCCTCAAAAAGGCGTCTGGATCCTCGCGTCGTTGGACAGTGTATCCGCGTAAGATGAAACCGCCACCACCTGAGGTCATCCGAATAGCCGGGTGTGTGCGATCGGGCAAAACTTGTATCGGACGCAACCAGGTGTCATGGAGAGACAACTGAGCACAACTACCTCGCCTTTTCAAAACATTGTATAAGTCGACAAGAGCCTAGTAGCAAGTCAACAAGTCAGTAAGTCCAAATGCATGTACTAAGTAAAATGAATACCCACCGGAAGAATGTGCGAGTGAACTACAAAAGGTCGACCAGGTGGTAGAAATTGCATCAACAAGAGGGTGATTTCAACGGGGTAAAACCGCGAGGCCACGATGAGACAATCAGGTCGATCCTCAAGTTCTTGTGAAAGTTGCTCATCCGTGGGGCAGAGAATCCGCCGAACCTCGTCCAATTGTTCCTGCTTCTCTTGAGACCGCTTCAATTTCTCCGCTTCCGACATGTTTTCTGCCTTCTTTGATCGGCGTTCGGAGACACGATTAAGATTTTGCGTAACATCCTCAGCAGTCCCCTTGTTCCCAAGTGGGCATGATTCAGCGCTAGCTGGAGATCCAATAAAGTGCTAAAATTAGCAGTGATTCAAGTAAGATGCTTCCCGAGAAGGTATCGTTCAACACTTACGCGACTTAGCCCCACTTGTAACCAAACACGATTCAGCAGCTACAATGGCCCAATGGAAGTCATTAATGCGCACGGAAATATGGGCAAAAGGGGCAAATTTTTGCTTCTCTTACCTGTCTCCTCCATGCGTGGTTTCTAACAACACAATGGAAAAAAGGGAATTAAATTCTTGTGCTTAGTTGTGACAATGTAGCAAAGTGGAAATGGACCTTGCCTTATGCTGTGGAGGCCCTGCCACAGAGTCATCTCGGTGTTCCTTAGCGAACAAACCAGTCAAGAGGAGAGAAGTAACGTCTCCAAATCGAACATTATAAATCTACAAATGTGCAAATACCGAATGCTTAAGGCACAGTATTACACGTCAGAGCCTTAATATGGCAGCCTGCTATATGTGCAAACACTATTCAAAGATTATCTTTTCCACATTATCCAAACAAAGTAAAAGGGATGAAAGACTAGTGAGGTCTATTTATTTAACTATAATGCATTTTTACGCCTGTGACCACAGGAAAGGAGTTTTGGGACTACGAATGCAAGAAAATAAGCTATGAGAGACTTGGAACGTACTGGAGGCGATTCCCGAGCCAATGCAACATCCACAATAGGGGGTGAGGTACCGTGGAAGAAGGTGACGAGACGACCCCCGAGGTCGCGATGTCCCAACCGTTCAAGGACTGCTTTGGTGACCAAACCAGAATAGGTTTCGGTTAACAAAACCGTGCAGCCAGCATGAACATTGGCAAAAGCCAGCAGCTGTACCAGCGAATCGTAACGCAATGCGCTTCAATACAGGCAATATCGCATGAAATGTAAGGAATCGAAGGCAATGAACTGAGCATAAGGAGGACATACGTTGCTTTGCAGCACATTTGCATGTCGGCAATATTCCGAGCGGTGTAAGGTCGTACCGTAAAAACACAGAGGTAAGACTTCTTCTTCTTATTCAAATATTTTTCCTGAGAGAACTTTGTCTTTAGTCGAAAAGTTGTGCACTTTTCTACTAACTTGGAAATTATCGCCTAGAATCAACGCGATGCATTAATTATAGGAGGAAAATAGAGAAGACGAACATTTCCGGTGGAACCGGTAGACTTGAGACTTTGAATATCTTCTGCTGTCAATAACTGATTTTCAGAGCGATCCAAAAGGTGCCGATTGTCCTTCGAGAACTCCACATCAACGGGTTCAAGGGCTATTTCATCAGCCTTAACTTGAGCAACACGAGTTCCATCGAAGTAGAAGGTCGACCCCATGGGGTAGCCAATGATGGTTGATGCCGGAACTTTGGTTTTGCCCACATCAATGAGCCTGTAAAAAGTGCATAGAATGGATTTTACTGAAAAGAACTTGGAATAAGAAGTAAGTTCTTTTTACCTACACATTGGGACGAACTTCAAGAACTTGATAGGAGTCGCATTTCTGCACGATCACCTTATTTCCAACCTCAATAGATTTCCACATTACCAAAGGTAAAAAGTATCTGAAAAAGATAAGCAAACAAACTACTATATTCTGTCTTCCGTTTCTAAGGAAACACTAAACAGTGGGCGCAAAAAAACGAGATAAATTCGATCAGAACTGAACAAACAGAAAAATGGGCCAAAAGCGAAAAACCCATAAAAGTTTTGTGAAGTTTCCTGTAGACTACGTTCGTGGCTCTCAAAAAATTGGGTTGAGAGTCAAAATTGATAACCAAAAGTCGACTTGCATCTCAAAACAGGCAGTGGCTTACATGAGATGGAGCCACCGTTCAACGCGTGCACGAACCGCACAAGTTCGCCATAAGAGTTAGGCAAACAGCTCATGTCATCTATCATGATGGTTCTCAATAAACAAACTTGCACATGTAAAGAGAGCTAAAGACTGCGAAGGCCAAGCAAATAAACACTATTTCGTTAGAAATACAAAATAATTGTAATATATGTAAATTACACCACCAAGCTAGATGCAATAGCGAGCTATACATTAGCATGAAGTTAGAGAGGACATTAACTCAAACATGAGTGCTGTCATAGCTCTATGATCCAGCCAAAGAGAATTCAATTTTTAAGTAGGTTATATAACTGGACACCCAGAACATGGTCCGGTAAAAAAGAGGTGAATTTCACGCACGCAATGAGGTCAAAGTTGAGCACGCAGCATTAGTATGAACCAAGGAGGCTACTAATGAACATTGAACAATTGAATTTGCGCTCACTGCCAATTACTAGGCTGAAGCTTGGGCTTAGAAAAAAATATTAGCAATAGGAGAAAAGATCGTCCTGTCACTTTAGACAATGAATTTTAAGAATAAATCATCCAGCCAAATTTAAAGGTATGGCATAACTTTTGCGCAAGGCACCCGTATTCATGAAGAAAATTTGTGCACGCGATTTTGCATTTAAATGGTTATCTTGAAAACCCAGAATCTGAATGAAATGCTTATCAGCTAATTCATTTCGAGTTAAAGTACGCTGCGTACTAGGTCACTAGCATCTATATTTATATTGCTCTTGATTGCGAGGGGTGGACTTCAGATTAAGCAAAAGTCCTACTGTAGAGCCCCGAGACTTCCTAGCCGATACATGGATACATGTATTCTGATGGCGACAGGGCAAATTAACCCTAAGATGGCTTGAAGGCCAACCCACTTGCACAGGGGCCTTCTTTATTAAAAACATTTTAGGTTTCTGCAAAATGTTAGCAGTTTCGGTATTTTGTACTGCCCTAAGGTAAGGTCATTTGGTGGAGGCACAGTAGTCACAAAAGGCTCTGCCCGCCTAGCAGACAGTGGATTCGTGTATAACAACAGCAACAATAAAGGGGACATACAATGCAGCTCATTACTTCGCCATTGACGATGAACTCTATGGTGTTTTCGTAAAAAGGCGTTATGGGAAAATGGGGAGTATCGGGTGCATCTATAGCGTCGCAAGACTTCCCACCGGAAGGAAGAAGACATTACGTGGAGCTGAATAAATATATTCGAGGTAGAAAAATAAAGCTAGGCCTGAGTTTTGTCCGAAGGCCAATGCACGCATACAAGGGTCAGAAGAGTCTTAAAGTAACCGCCGAACACCAAATGTTAACATAAGCAAAGTATTACAATTGCACTTGTTGACTTGCAGACTAACCCATCGCATTTACCCAATGGGATTTAGAGGTTAAAAGTTGTCTCCACACCCGTGGAGAAAATATGTGTGGGTGGATAATTATAATTGTAATTCTTTGTTCGGATCGTGTATGAGTAGCCTAGCCTTCGGACCATGTTAGGGCCTAATTACCTTGTTCTCTTCGGAATGCACGTTTTCAGCCCTACTTAGTGCTACTCGGTAAGAAGTCTCAGGATTCTGCAATAATAATAACCAACTTGAGAAATTTAAAAGCTTTTATGATGGTAAACTGCCAATTTGGCTTCTATTTTAAAAGATTATGTATAGGGCATAAATCTACGATAACTATTAATAGTAGACGTCAATCCTTTTACTCGTTATGATCTGTTCGAGATCCTACCACTTGTAGTACTTGCCAATGAATTCCAAAAGTGAGAGCAATATTAAAATTGTCAGTCGACTTAGGCCAGAATACAGGCACTCGATCATGCCTAATGCATTCTACAACAAAGCGTGAGGACGTGCGACATTAAAAACAATTCAGTAAATTTAAGTTTGCTTGTTTAAAGATTGTCTCAAAAGGTAAACAAAGATCTAATCCTAAAGCAGAGTGCACGCAGTTTGACATGAGTCAGAAATTATAAACACTTTTTAATAAACAAAGAACTAATGGCTGTAACCAATCATCCGCATTTGGCAGTCGAAACCGTTTATTCTAAACGTTATTTACATCCATCTGTAGCGTCGCGAGAATTCCCGCAGGGAGGAAGAAAGCAGTAAATGTGGCTAGATGTGTGTTCTGAAGAAAAAAAGAGCAAATGAGCTTGAGCATGGCCTGAATGCCAGCCCAAGAGTACAAGAACCAGACAAATCCTAAAATGACCACCAAACGCCATGTGGTCAGATCAACAAAGTATTACACCATCCTTAACGAAAGTCCTTTGATTTTTGTTACCAACAGGAGGGTGAAGGCCTGGCAATATCGTTTGTTAGTCGCAAGCAATGCACATTACTAAATACGTATTCTTAGGCAAAAAAGATTAAACTCAGGCTATGACTAAGCTAAATAGCCAATTTAAGCATCAGGTGTTTGACTATACTATAGTTATCACTAATCATTTAGGTAATCTCGCAAACAATGGTACAAGTAAAATGTTCTCAAGGGAAGTCATTGCAATGTGTTTTTGCAGAAAATGTTGAGCTAATATTAGCAAACATCACCTCACAGTTTCATACTTTCTAATAGTAAAAGAGAGCTAACGGTAGATTCTGTTGCTTAAATGTTTTAATACATGGGTTATTGTAAATCTATCCTTGAATAAGCTTGCGGTAAATGATACTGGTGGGTTTGCCGCTTAGTGAAGCTGGAATATAAGATGTGATGTCTGCTGCGTCCCATATCGAATACATGAAAGACGCGAAGGAATCCTTAATGAAACAAAATAGTTTTTCTTCTGAAGAAACCATTTCCCTTTCCAACTTTAAAGTATCCTTCTTGGACCGAAAAGTACCTTTGCTCATATTAATAACTGCGATAATACTAATTGCTTTAATTGCTGTAAGCATTTATGCAGTTTATATTTCATTATTCCTTAATGGCTACATACGTATATCCAAAGAATCAAATGTGGAAATCAGCTGCGGTATCATAAAAGGCTTTATTAGTCATGATATCGTGCAGTACCTAGGAGTTCCTTATGCTCTTCCACCTGTTGGGGAGCGTCGATTTCATAAGCCTGTTGAACTCACTACAAAGGCCTTGTGTATGGAGGCATGGAATGCACCGCAGCATCAGCACACACCTGTTCTTGATGCCTTCACATATCGCAACGTGTGCATGCAGCTTCTACCGATATCAAATGAAATAATTGGCAGCGAGGACTGTCTGTATCTTAATATTTTTGTTCCTCGTACTCATAAGCCAGAAGAACTGCACCCTGTTATTTTTATAATTGGTGGTTTCTTTTTCAATTACGGAGGATCATTCAATGGATCGACCTTCCTACATCATCCTGACCCCAAAACTGTTGTCGATTTGAATGCTATACAAATCACGTCAAATTACAGGTTAGGACCCTTTGGGTTCTTAACTCATCCATCTACAAAGGTGGCGAACATTGGCGTTCGAGATCAGCTGGCTGCTCTTCGATGGGTGCGATCTAACATTCGCTACTTTGGTGGAGATCCACTCAAAATAACCATTTTTTCTTATGGATCTGGTGCGACAGTATCGCTAGCCCTACTTGGGTCACCCTTAGCTCAAAATCTATTTGAAAAGGCTTGGATTAGTGCACCTGCTCTGAGTAAGCCAGAAATAACGCTCGATTCAGCTATCAGTGCGTCTAAAAATGTCTTTAAATGCGAACACACGGAATGCGATCAGAAAGGAGAAGAGATTCTGCTTCTTTGGAATTGGACCATTGTTGAACCTTGGATAGAGCAATTATTTACGCTCCCATCCACATCAAATATTTATTGTCTTCCCGGATTGCCCTGTAATGGCGGGATTTTGGTAATAGATGATGATGTAATCACTGATGAATCGTGGGATTCTCCGCTTTCTCCAATTCCCATCGTAGTTGGTCAAAATTCGCACGAAGCTGAAGCATATCTCTTCCCCAACACCGTGCATCTTTGGAACTTTGCTCTTATGTCAGACTACATCAAAAGCATTCTTGGAGAAAACAGCACGGAGTTCAAACTAATTCATGACTACTATCTTTTGAATAATACAGATACAGGAATCAAGTTCCAAAATCACTCCTTGAATGCACCAAGTGTTGTGGACACATATTCTCAGATTGTTACCGATATTCGAGTCACATGTCCTTTGCAATCGTATGCACAATCCCTTCGGAGTGTGCAGCCCATTTTGAGGTACTACATTCGCAGTCAACATGCTCATTTTAATCCCTATGGTTTGGACTCCTTCGTTTCATTTGCATTTCATGGTTGGGATGCATTTCTATTCTTCAAAATATACCGTTATCACTCCGACTATATCTACGCTGTAAACAAATCCATTCTTTCCGATAAGTCACTTGAGAAGCTCAGTGACAATTTTTGCACCTCCTTAAAGCATTTCATTTGGCGCGGTACAATGTTTCCGGAGAAAAAGAATACTCTTTTGACGATTTTCGAAAATGAGATTGTTTATTCTACTTCAGTTGATGACGTGTCAATGTGTCGAAAGTGGAATGAACTACTTTTCCACTCCCCTTATCTTTATGCGTGGAAAGCGTGACATCCACCCTCTGTGTACGATTTCTTAGATAGGTGCTCTTGATGACCACTATTATGTTTATTATTATACAGCCCAAAAACAATATTTTTTCTTTTGGTAACGAGAGGTGAATCGGACTTTTAAACTCATTGACTCACCTCTTCTTTCATCCTCATTAGCTCCTGTCATTCCTTTTTTTAAGCAGAAGAGTATGATACACATCGCTTCATTTTCAGTCTTTTTTAATTCACCAATCTACCTGCTGAAATTAAGTTAGGGCGTTTGTACTGACCACGATGGGTTTCGGGAAAAAATATTCAATAGACTATGGAAGGGAACATGTTCGCTCAAAGCTCTCGTAAATGCAGTCGCCATTTGTGTCAACCTGGACGAATGGGTTTTTTAATGATAAACTTTCGTTAAATCTTGGAGAGAGTTGGGCGTTACCTAAGTGGTTTGGAGACAACGCCCAAAATATCTAAGTACTATCATCGCGTTAGCTTTTTACCAACCGCAGGTTAGGGGACTAGCGGAGTGATTAGTAACTGGGAGCTATCAGTATAAATACTAACACGCAATAAAATGACGGCAAGGAATTTTATTCTCTAATATAACACATCCATTTTAAAAGGCAAATAGGTCAACAAAAAAGATAGCTACTTAAAAATGCTGACTCTGTCAACATTTTATATTGAAACTAACGACAATAAAATTGAGGATAATTTCAGTCATTATTATGCTGTGGGTTCCCTACATCGTTCAGGGAAGTGTTTTGTGAAAATCGAGCCAAATTTGTCAAGGCCGGATTGAGGGAAGGAGCAAAAACCAACCACTAAAGGTGCTAATTAATTCCCGACAGTTTAGATGTGAAAACTAAATAAATGATGCCAATATAACTCAGTTAATCGTCAAATACCTTATTGCTGTCCTGACATATCAAGATCACGGCAAATTTATCAGTATCTTGAGACTTTTTTGAACATCACAAAAGAGAACTCATCAAATGATGCATTGAGGAGTCCATAATATGCCATTTTCCGTCTACGTGACTGGCGTTTAGAGGGAACAAAACCGCTGCTGGCTTTAAATGTACTCTCTATGTCCTTTATCCCACCTTGCACCCATCGCCTGTTTTTGAATTAATGCCAATGTCATTAGGATTTACTCAAGTTTGATGTAGTTCAACTAAATGAAAGGCAAACGAAAAGATTTTCTTACCTAAGTTACTATATAGTATGATGAATCTTAGTAGTGCATGTTATGGAAATCCTGATTGCAACAGTTACCTTAGTTTTCCTTTGTATACAAGTCCTCACTAAATCAATCTAAGTACTCCTTTTATGTACTTTCAATAGCAGTGCTAAAGACATTAAAAAGAAGAGCACTGTAATATATACTAAAGTATTTAAGTTAAGCTTGATAGGATAGGGGCGGAAACTGAAATGGAAGGTGAACTTCGTGCGTGAGTACCGTAAGGAATCCCTCTACCGGCGATATCGGCTATTCGGTTCATCTGTACTCCTATCCTCGTTCTTCCTGTAATCAGTGCCTAATAAATCTGCTACAACTAACTTTCTCCTAAAGTCCGTGGCTGAAGAGCTTGAGGGTAGGTGCGCAGTTTGTACAGGCCCAGCCTCCCTACATACTAATTATTGGGGGTCATTAATTAGTTTTGTAGGTATTTATGCAATGCAAATGGTGTTATCTTTGATGTTAATTAAATAGAGGGTCGTGTTAATTACCAGCGATCAGAATAAGGTTGTAAAAGAGTCGAGGGCAGCTCATGTGATGAATTAAAACCCAACTTATCCTTATAGCGTCCTAAATTTCTAGCTGGATAAAGGCAAACAAGATGACGACGATTTCATACCTTCAAGGAGAAGAGAGATGCAATCCTATAGATTCTGGAAACTCGGATTATGCTAGGCTAAATTAATGCATTTTAGAGGAGAAGGGATTGAACCATAGCTTAGCCCAAAGATAGGCCCACGAGTAAAACGACAAGACAAAAAATCCAACGTCACAGCCAAACATTAAGTAGTCACATCGAAAAGTATTACAAAGACAAATCCCAAAGTAAGCGTGAGACTATAGGTGCTCATATCAACGACACTGCCCGTCTCACCTTTAGCGCAACGTTCTCAGTGCTTCCCTCGGTACACCCTTCTCGCCCGTCATCAGCTACCATAAGACGTAGTGATTCAGCTTCAACTGAATCTGGCATTGCCTTTCACCTAAGAGCAAATATCGTAAAACTGTTTTATGTTGACCATCAATTGTGCTTAGAACTAGACATTTTTACATTGGTCTAAAATAGATGCCACATATGCCAAGATTTTCGGTGTGTAGCATACTTCACTTGTTTATAGCTTTTCTGTGGAACACGGAGACGATGGCGATTCTAACGCAGACATCACTCCAAACACTTTTGTTATGAATAATTTAGAAAATCTTTCTCTCCAATCATTTACTCTTCCCTACTTCGTAGGTATGTTACAAATGGTGGATACTAGGATAGAAATTGTAAAAAAAGGCCGGAATACATATCGCTTTTGGCTGGGCTTGAAGACCACTCGGCGTGTAGAAGAGCACGACTAATACCAAAGTAAGCATCATATACAGGTGACCACATAAACAAAAGAATCCCACCCTATCACGCATATGTGTTAGTTAGCCAGAATTCAAATACTTCCCCTTCCCCTTCCTTTTACCCTAAAGGAAGTCGCGGGAGGCCACAGCATAGGACTTTGACTCATGCACATTATTTTTGAAATCGATTACACCAGTGACCTGTGAGCATTCAAACATTTTGCCATCGAGAAGGGCTAACGAACTAAAGGCCTACGTTTCACTGATGTCTATAAGCAGTCGAACCCGTCTACCCTCCTTAATGTTCACAAATTTGGAGATTTTACCATCCGCCAAGGCGGAAAAGAACAGCAGAGACTACATTGTGCCTTTGAATTCCCAACCTGAGTCCAAATTAGTGCTTCCATGTAAGTACAAGACAGCTCCACATCTCATTACTCTATCAAAGTCGGAACGGTTCGAACTGGAGCGCAACTTTCCTCCTCTCTATCCACACGACACATGGGCTCGTATACAATGGGGTAACTATTCATTTCCAAGTGCTCCGACTGAAATCTACAGCAAGTCTCTCACACACGCCTACTACACCGATCCACTGCCTGGGAAATTACCACCTATCATATATAAGTGACCGATAAAAGGCCCAATTATTCAGCCACCACAATTTCGTCAAGAATGGGAGCAGTTTATTGTGTCAGGGTTCTCACTCTTCCCTCTCTCCCTTTTAAAATATGCCTACAAACAAACAACTTCCGTTTAACTTTAAACACCTCTGTTTGTCGTTTGCCTGAAAAGGATATCCTTTTCACCTGTTACCCCTGTTGACGCCCAGTACATGTCTTGATAGCTGTTGTGAAAAGTCTTACCACTACAGCAAAACTTAATCCTACCATGCAAAAAAAATGTACAAAACAACCCTCGAGCATAGTTTGCGTGAGGATAAAAGTTGTGAATATTCTTTTGTTCACTAAATCTCAACCACACCTGGAACTCAAAGCTTGATTTGTTTGAATGAATCACTTCTGCGTAGGTACAGGCTCCCATATGCGACCTAGAACTCAGTATTTTTAAGGAGAAAGATTGGGTGTCAAGGTGGTGACAGATTAAGCCAGCGCGTCAAACATCTCTCATCGACATAAGGATTATGCTCATGTCGAGACTGAGAGGCCCTGACAATCTCGCTTTTTTTACAATTTGTTTGTGCCTAGAATCAGCATTGTGCACATGGATTATGTTCTTTTATAGCGATTGCATAAGACAAAGCTCCAGCTTCGGTAAACCAGTCTATTAGAAGCATATGCACAGATACTACTTAAGTTATTTTAAGCGTCGAATCAGGGCACATACAATATATGGTAATATTTCGTGATTGTGGGGACTAATCCATGAGAATAGCAGTCAGGTTTTAGAAGTCAACGTTGATGAAAGACGTCAATCATGATTTGAAGTTAGGAAAAATAGCATCTGCGGCGCCTTGCGAAACATCTCTTCGTCTGCACTTGCTCCAACAACATGCTGGTGTCTGCGGCACATCACACGCGAAGAGTGTAGACGTTGTTTTGTGAAAGCAAATTGGTGTCTGGCTTAGAGAGAAAATAAGCAGGATAGGCAGTGGATGAACGACTACCTGAGTGCAACCAATAAGCATGGGCAACCACACAAATATCGTTCTGCTCGGTCAATCAAACAACCAAATAATCTCTTTCAGCTGAGCAATGTGTCCAATAAGACATTTACAGACAGCAGCCTCGCCGCGTTCTAGCCTGAACTTGTTGTAGTAGACTGCCACACCTAACCAAAACTCCACGTGTTTAAGCAACGTCGGGACAACACACAGAACAGAAGCACAAATTCCATCGATCAAGTCTAGTCAATACCAGAATAATTAGGAAGAAGAGAAGGACACAGCAATAAGCACTGCGACTATGTCCTCCGCTCCACATCGATGCACATCATATATGACCACAGGGACTTCAGTTGTGAGTCAAATGCACCCCAAGTGACTCAAATCGGTAATAAAAGACTCTGTAAGTAACAAGTAATGGTGTGTGGCCACCACCACGTCCATCATTTAGCATAATTGATTAGTGTTGGCAGCCGATGCAAACTACCGCCCTTGAAAGTGATACATTTTCCGAGAAACCCATTTACACTTACACAACTTTGAGGAAACGGATAAGAACTGGCAACTCTTACCCCCTGTTATTACCGAAAGAAACCGGTCGACCGCCTCAACCCCACGCCCTTGAAGTGGTAAAAAAGTCACAACTTTATGGAATCCACCTAAAGCCCCGCCTACGGGATTGGGAAGATACTGGGAAAAAATTGCCAAAGCCACGCCTTTCCGTTTCTCATGCTTCCGAACGCCCTTTCTCTTTTGCTACTCCCTTCTTACACCCACTCCCATGACTGCGGCTTTCACGACCACTGGACAGAATGAGTAGTTAAATTTTCAATTACTCAAATGGGAAAACCTGTACATAAGACCCTTTATTCTGTCATAATCAAGACCATTTCATCTACTACTTGCAACAGAGAATTGCGTTTTCCGTTGCCAATGCAATAACCCGAGCGCCCATCCAAAAAAGTATTACGTAATTATTAGAATGTCATTAGAATTTCCACAATATTTCGGGAGCTATCATAGGTAGGTGACTTGTAATTTTAGAAGATTGTTACACATTTACATTGGGAAAAATTCAACATAATGCAATGAGTCCATAAAAACAAGTCATTATTCTTTACATGCAGCCTTATTTGGCAACGAATGGACTCCAAGCTAAGTAGTCGGTGCGTCTTGTCATGTGAATGGTCCTCTACGACGTGAAAGGAACTTTATCTATGACTTAAAGAAAAGATTTTCCATCTCAAAAAAGACATGCTATCGTACCTAAATAAACATGATCCATGAAGACCAATGGAAAGGTTTTAAATACACACTACTGATTATATAATAAGTAACAAGGTATGTCATGCCTAGAAGAAGACAATAAACTTGCACAATGCAGGAAACCAATAAAAATGCTTACTCCGAAGGTATTTCTAAATGCACAAGAAACGCATTAGCGTAGAATGAGCATCAAGTGTAAGTGGTAAAAGAAATATTACCACTAGTGAAAAGGAATTCAGTTGCGGATCAGACAGCGGTCCAAAGTTGAACGATGTGAGGGACAAAAGCATTTACAAGTTGTTCCACTGCTGATTTGTCAAGAATCCAACTTGTGCCTTTATGGGGTCTAGGTAATCAAGATAGCCTGTTTTAGGAATGAACAGCCTAATCCAAGGGATAGGTGAATGCGACCTTAAAAGGTCATTTACCACTTGCAATAAAGCCAAAATTTCTTCACTTTCATGTTGAACACGCTAACCGATTTCTCTAAAGTCAGTGATCACAACATCTTGACTAAAAAAACAAGTGCCAACTCCCAGTGTGTTGAAAAAGTCACAAAACGAGACACGAAGTGATCAGATGCGGACGCCTGTCCAGCCAATCAAATGGCAGGAGAGGAGAGGGCATTTTTTCTGTACCGCGTTTCCTTTTTTGTTACAATGCTGCATTTTTGCAAATTACTAGTGCAAGTTGTGCATAACTATCCACTTCCTTTCACACGACACTTCGCCATGAGTAGAGGAGAGGAAAAAAAGGTCGATGACACCTGCAACAGCAACAAGCTGCCTTTTTGTTGTGCTTCACTTCACAGTGTCGCATTGTCCATGCCGCCCTCGAGTTTGCTTCGATTCACCTGCCTGCAGACTATCTTTCGTTTGAAGGAAGGAGAGGGAAGGGGGATGGGGAAGTAAACCTGTTTTTTTGAAGTAGAAAAGGATGGCTTAAGTAGACACGTAGCCACAGTACCAACTGAACGCGTCGGAATGGAAAAAAAGACAAACTTTAGAAGCGTTTACAAATAAAAGAAATTATGCATTGATCACCACTTTAACTCACATTTTTGTATAAAGGGGTCACATTGCTGGGTTGATTGACCTCAAAGTCCTGCTAATTATCTCCACGACACTGTATTGTCACCCTTCCACACCTCTGAATTAGCCTCAAGATGTCACAGTGATGCCAACGGACAGCAGGAATGATCTCAAGAAACACTAAAGGATGAATGAAGTACAAACAATTGCCAATTATGTCAGCTTTCAAAAACTATCCTAATTGTTATCACCAAACCTTGGCTCCAAGACCGGTGTATGAGATGTTAACTATGTGAACACTCGATGTTTCATTCCACTTTCCAATTCTAGGCATCCAGAAATGACAGCCGCGTAACAAAAAGTCGTGATCAACTCCCACCAAGTACACACGCAATAATCAGCACATTATGCAAACAGAATGAAAGCCTTCATCCCAGAGGGAATCAGCAATGTGACAGGCACAAGTTCTGACCCACCAACACAACTCCTCGGTGGAAGAATGTGGATGGGTTAATACATCGAGGTCTTACCTCCCTTCAATGCAGAAGACAAAATTCTTCTTTAAAAGTCCACATAAATTACCATTGTGTTGAAAAGTTTATTTTCCGAAGGAAGGGAAAAAAACAAACGACGGAAAGCGACAGCAATAAAATATACAGTAATTTTACGTGTATATTTGTCTATTACCCCTTTCAGAACAGGGGAGAGGGAAGGAGAGGAGGAGAGTGAGAAGTGGGATTAAATCATTTGACGAGTAGGGTGGGAGAGGAGGGAGTGAAGGTCAGAGTGGGAGGGAATGGAGAGGAAAATGAGGAGTTGGAGTGGCAAAGGAACAGAGAAGGGTTGAAAACAAGCACACAAAAATCACCAAAAAAGCCGGCAGGCACAGTACAATGAATTAGGAGAGATGAAAAGCGTGCTGGCCCTCGTAGATAGCGTAGAGCAACTTCTCCCGCATAATCTCCTTCGTTGAGTAGTTTGGTAACTTTAAGTAATTTTGACAAGTCATCACGGAGGGCAAATGCTGATCAGCGCAATCCTCAGCCTCCCGTTTCATCACGATCTTCAACGGTGGCTTCAATGCACGAAATCCTACCAGAGGAATAAGGTAGCCATTACACGAGGTTAGCAACTTGTAGCCATACTTGACAATAGGAATCTAGAACTATCCTTCCTCACCTCCAATGGGCAGACGTGGACTACCAGTGGCGAACTGAATGAAGAGACGTCGACGCGGCTCATCAAATTCCGACATAATCTCAAAGAGATATTGAATTGCCTTTGACTGTAGAGTGTAGCCGTGATCACAAAGACAGGATTTCATGAGAGTATCAACATCCCAGCCCACACTAGCTGCTGAAGAGGAAGGAGAGGCAGAATTTGAGGCCGTAACAAACGACGGGATTGGAGAGACAGGGAAGGAGGTGCGCAATAAAGCCAACTGATCGCGATACAGACCCCCAAAACCGCCCGAGCCACAGAAGAGACCCTCACACTCGTCTGGGCGGAAGAGGGCAGCCAATTTGCCAGTTCGAATGCCCGGTAGGACGGAGTCAAAACCTTCAATAAGTGCAATGATTTGGCGTCGAACTCCCTCCACAAGGAACCAGTTTGCACAAAGGTGGAGATACTCAGCCAAGTTGCTCCCAGTGACCACCATTTGTGATCCACCTCGACACAGCTCAATCTATACCAAAGACCAGTGAACACATTCATGACCAACTTTAGAATACAAATAGAGTGAGAAGAGAGCGAAGGTGCTAACCTGATAACCAGGAAGGACAAATGAGAGATAGAGATCGTCGATTTCCGTGTCTATACCTCGAACTTCCTCCTCGGCAGCTATCACTGCTGTTTTGCTGCCTTCCAGGAGTTCCTGCCTTCGTCGACTCATTTTTAAGAGGCTGTGGAAGTGCTTGGCAAAAGGAGGGTCTACCAACGCAAGATCGGCTGCAGTAACACCTACACGAGGACTGCAGAGAACCAAGTCTTCTTCCGGTGATTGAGTGTAGAGGAACCACTTGAAGAGAGTCGGTGACAACGAGAGATCCAACTGGCGCCAGTCTAACAACGATCGTGCCATCAATTGGCCCAGGAAGAAAAATTTCGCACGCACCTATGAAATCAGAACACAAAACTTTAGCCATGGATACAAATGGTACAGGATAAAATGTCCAGACGGACTCACTTCTCTCGACTGTGATGAGCGCAAATTTTTGGCCAAGGGTCTAGGATAGAGCCCAGGAGCGGGTGCAATGATGTAACCCTCATCGGTGTAGTTGTGCCCATGCCAAAGACTAAGGCCTGCGGTCATTAACTGGTGGCTAACCAAGGTGTAGAACTCCAGAGTCGGTCCGAGACCAAAGCCTACTTCCCCTTCAAAGGCAATCTCAAGAATGGAACGCGAATCGCGAAGCTCATTCAACGCCGACTCCGCAGCACGGAGCAGACGTTTGGGATCACGATGAACTGTTATCTGTCAATAAAGAGTGATGGATTATCACCAAAGTCGAAAGTGAAAATGCAGACAAAGTCCATTCTCACACTAACTTTTACCTTATGTCGTTGAACTTGAGAAGCTGAGTCCATAAGAAGACCTTCAAGGATGGCAGTAGTAGAATTACCACTACCATCAAAGCCACCAAGACGAAGAGCGCCAAAGGAATGGTAATAATGGGGGAGACGTGGCAGAGGTGACGAGGAATGACCGATGCCGCCTATTCCTGCACTCACACTACCGCTGCCGCCACCACCACCACCACCACCGTTAGCGCTTCCACCACCTGGCGTTTCATTATCGGTGGATCCATTCAAGATGGAATCCTAGTAAGCAAGAAGGAACAATATAACCATAGAAACACTCAACACACTCAATACATCGATCAAACAAAAATGACTCACTTGCAGATGAAGAATAGTTCGATCGCGATCAAAATTGTGAACATAGAAGAAATTCTGCCGAACAGAGAAAGGAAAGAGGAAGGGACACGTTGAAATTGTTTGCACCAACCAACTGGGCAAATTGCCTGCCAGCACAGAGAATACGTCCTGAAGCTGACGAGACGCCTTTGCGGAGAGTTTTTGACTTTGAAAGTGATCCTACCAAGGAAGACGTACATACATAGGGATGAAAAGGAAACGAACTAAGAGCGAGTGTGTGGTGAAGGACATACCGCAGGAATGATAGGGAACGGCTCGACTAAGTCATCCAGGGTGTTTCCAGCCTCGCTCAGCCCATAGAGAGCTCGAAGAAGAAACAGAGTTGGAGCCATGAAACCATTAGAAAAGATATGAGCGTCCGTAAGCGGCTCCAGAAAAGTTAGAAGTCTTGAGGATGGTGACTTGCTTGTTGATTGGGTGGATGGATTAGGCAACTCGTCGAGACGCCGTGGTCGTTTTAAACAGCTGATTGCTGCGGAGAGAGATGAGGTGGGTGAGTGTTTGGGGTTCACACTGCTAGTGGTGGCGGTGGTACTCAAATTGACATTGAGTGAGGGTGTGCTGGCTGTTGATACCGAAGAAGGAGCCAAAACGCCTCCTGCAATGCCTGACGTCACACCTCTTAAGAAGAGGGAGGTAGGAGATAAAAGACCCGTCGAACAGTCGATAAAGGCGGTGGATGGTAATGAAGATGGACCAGGAACAGTAGCCTTCTCCAGACGATAATGAACCGTGTGAATGTGGCGCCACATAAAGGCGTTTATCTGGATGAAGGCGAGGAGCGGGATAGAAGTAGACCGAATTAAGGGTATAGAGTCGAATTGATGGTCGAAAAGTTCGCATCAATCATTCAAAAATAGCAACTTCAAATAACCACCAGTTAACCACCATTAAATATTTTACGAGTCCGAGGCACACAATTACATGACGAAAAAGTTCCACCTTGCAAAAGAATTAAGGTTTAATCATTGATCAGTAATATCAAGAATACCATACTCTGTCTTCCCGGTTTTGTTCAGTCATGGAGAAGCGATGGTCAGCCAAGAGTTGGCGACTGTGTTCATTTACATCCGTAGAGAACGCACGAATTGCTTGGTAAAGAGGCATTCGCTCCGGAACACGCGTACCACCAACATAAATTACGGGCACTAGAGCGTGCGTGGCTCCACCACCAAGCGTAGCGTTCTCAATGAGGTCACCCACCACACAGGAGGCAGCTACAGCCGAATGAGCTGGTGGATGGTGCTGATGTTGGTGTTGACGTTGATGACGAGTTGGTGCGGGATGATGCTGATGTGGATGCGTATGTTGAGAGTGGGAGTATTCTTTCCTCACACCGGGACGGCCTTGGGAATGCAGCATGTTGGAGACAGTATCTGGAGGGACAGGGGGTAGAGAGGAAAATGAAGGAGTTCCTGCCGCTATTGCTGCCATTGAAGGAGGTGATGTGGAGGAACCAGCGAATTGGAGCATTCCAAAAGCCGCCAGAAGAGACATGCTCTTGGGACGCGATGCCTACAGAGGTGAGAGAATAGAAGGGCTATTAATGCGAGACCAGTGATGATGCCACATAGAACTAAAACACACTTCTTTAGCCTTTGAAGTTGACGACTTGTCAGTGACAGCATCATGTTCGAGAGATAAATTGAGTGCCTCGTAGTGTTGAGAGCCAGAAGTCGAGGACGTGGGAGGCTTTGCATGGCGTGCGCCATCAAATGCGGATGAGTAGTGAGTAGAACGAGTCTTCAATAAGGTCAATTCCTCACTGGGTGATGCAGGCAGCTCGTGGCGACGGTAGAATCGACGTCGATGAGCGGTTTGTTGAGAGGTGGGATGAGTGAAAGGTGAGACAGCGTTCTCTTCGCCCATGGGTTGAGAATCACGATGATCTTCGGGACCACACATTATTGAAGCGATGAAACTTCGCTGTATCAACAGACGTTGAAGATTCTACGAAGGTATCAAACAGAGAAACTTACTTTTGATACAATAACATATTTGATGATAACTATTACCACAAGTGAGACATTTCATGGCTAATCATGAACACTAATTTAACGCCTCAGTGTTGAAAAGTAGTTTTTCTAAAAATACATTTGAATATAATTGAATAAAGGTCGGTTGCACACGCCTAGAGGACCTCGTTGCTTGCTAAAGACAAACTGAGTGTTCGATGGTATGGATTTTGTACACCAGAGGCCTGACGGTCGCTTGGTAGAGACAACATTGCAAGCAACCTTGAGTATTTCAACAATAGAAACACAACGATCGCAAACCATGCACAAAAACGATGCATAGCCATACCGAAATTGTAATGAGAGCATTGGCATGAATGGGCAAAGAGATAGGAGCGTTCTCCCAGAAGCTGCCTTTTGCAGGACAATCACTCTCTCCCATCGTTTTCCTCGACGATGACGACGAAGAGGAGGGACCGACAGCGGTACTGGTAGGAGGCTCATCTTGCTGTCGGATCATCTCCAGTTTGAGGAAACCCGGCACCAAGGTGGGCCAACGACGAGGCAATGGACGTAGGGGCGGTTGGTCACAGGGAGAGTGAGAAGGACCGCCTCCATCTCCTCCAACACCTCCCCTTCGATTCGATGCCATGCCACTGCGTCTATGTCGCGCTCCCATATGGGGCTCGTTTCCTGCGCCACCACCTTGATCCACCGACATCAGAGCCTCCTCTGCGCAAGCTTCTGCACTGGCCAGAGAGGTGGGGCCAGTCAGAACTTGAAAATGCTCCTGAAATATCAGAGGAGAGTGAAGCAATACAAGTAAACGCTTGGTAATGGAGTTGTTTTTTTACGAATCAATCCAAACAGTATGCAGTGAAGAACTCAGGAGCTATGTGATTTTCGCACAAAATTGCCTCCTCACGAATTAGGTCTATGCTTCTGTAACATAAGCAATAAAAAAAATAGCTGAAAGGAGCTCATATTTTTACTAGTACCTGCTGGTGAAGGCAGTCAAGAAGGCAGTTGATTAGCATAGGGAAGGCCAGATCATGTACCGACTGATCATTGTTGTGGTGCTTCAGAGATTGCAGTGCGCCTTTAGTCTGAGCCAAAATCTTTGATTTTTCAACGATTTTCTTTAAATTTATGTTTTCTGTGTATCGGGGTCCCACGAAAACCTAAAATCAAGACATAAACATCAAACCCACGACATCCCTCACGTGTATCAATTAGTGAACGAAACAAGGTATGACATTGTGTTCACCAACGAGGAGGATGAAAGAAAACTATATATTATTGAAGGGAAAACACGTTAAGCCCTGTAACACTCTTGCCAACCTCTGCCACAGCTTAAAATATTTTAAAGACTCACCCTCAACAGTAAGAAGAGTCTCAGCCTCCTCTCAGTGGACTGAGTTAGGAAGAGATAGAGGGAGTTCAGCAAACCGCTTCGTTGAATCTCGAAGGGGGAAGGTGCCTCATCCTCCGAGAGGATGGTTTGAGTCAGCAGACTGGCAAGACGTGTCAAACCGGTAACCCATGCAGTCGGATCATCGGCAGCCATGAGTTGATGACTCAGGGCCTCCAATTCGGGCACGAGATCACGCGGCATTACTCCCTGTGGGATGTGGAGGGTAGGGGACGAGGAGTGTCGACGCGTTGCCTTTCGATTCCCCACCGATCCGGACCCTGACGCAGCCAACGCCTTCGACGCCAAAGTTTCGAGCTTCGGCGGATTTGCAACGAGCGCTTGGATGCGATCGTAAAGATCTTGACACTGATTTGTAATCCAGGCGCGGAGGTTACTGTCATGGCAGCTATTAGCTGCATTGGAGGTAGCATTTGCGCTAAACAGGAAATATGAAATCAGCAAAAATCCATGACGTTGATTAGGATGGAGACAAACTAGTGCGGAAACCAAAACAAACCTGGGGGAAGATTGATTGGCGTCTGCATTCAGATCTACATCGAGTGTGGATGAGGAGGAAGATGACGACGAAATTGAGGATTCTAGAGCTGCCTGTGCCAAGGGCTCTAACACATTCATATCACAAATATTGGGATCTGGGAAGCGAGGATTGAAAATAAAATGTGGCGACTTAGGACCTGATGAGTCTTCCATCGTTGATCGGTGACTGTTTCCTAAAGTGTCAGACGAATGGACAAGACGTAGTAAGCTAATGAAGGCGAACATTAATCCGAGCAGAGCAATAACCACCATTTCATCTAATCTATGTAAACCGGGTGGTCGCTCCTGCAACACAAAGCCATTAATGAAGGCAGGGCTTTTGGTCCATATTGGTTTGTTTACAAGGCCAATGCAACAGAGGGGTGACTAACCGGGCGACATGACCTGGGGAAGTTGAAATTAAAATATGGCCGGGACTTCGCACTGAAACAAAGTGGGTAGTAAAAGCAAGCATTGATGTTCATGTTCTAGGTCGCATTTTCTGCTTAGTTGTGAAAACATACTTCAAGTCTACACTTCCCCTTCCCTTGGAATATTTCGACAACCGCACAATCCTTCACCTGTGATGTAAACAAGCATTTTGCATGTCAAGAACTCGCAGTGGCCGTTTTGTCCAATTTCTACGACACCCATAAAAACTTGGCACTACAAAACCTAGTTCTAACTGTCAAGAGTTGTGGAAAAGAGAAACTACAAACTTTCACCTTTAGGTCGAACGAAATCATGCAAAATGCTTGTCAATATAATAATGGCAACTTTAGTAATAGCTCTTTTAAGGTTGGTGAGCAACCAAATCAAGTATTTGAAAATTCATCGTTCAAAACCCATTTCATGCATTTCCAGTGCCTTTTGGTTGCATCGACACGCCTCTCTCGCAACAGTTTCAGTCATAAAAGACAAAATCAGGGATACATACTTTGAGATCGCAGTCGAATGCGTGAAGATCCTATTTGATCAGTTGCGACAGAGGAGAGGGCTGATGAAATTCCTGATATCCACTGAGACGATGGAACGGTGGGAGTGGTTTGAGGTGCGTTTGTCAAAGGCATAAAGGGTACTGGTTTAGTTGCATCTGAAGATGACGGCGACTAAAATAATGGGAACTTAGAAGTAAGGTCTAGCAAGGTTTAAGCAATTTAAAACTAATCTGATGGCAAGAAACCTACCTCGAATTCTTCGACGCCGGAAGCAGCCTCTTTTTTATTACTCTCAGAAGCTAGGGAGGATAGTCGATGGAGGTGAAAAAGAACCCCCTCCTTGCGGAAGTAAACACCAAAGACTTGGGGTATGCGGGTAATAAAGAGGTTGGCGAGTTGCAAGCCAGCAGCGATTAGAGCAAATTCGGGGCTGCCAAGCATATCGGCGACCATAGCAGACACCGAACGAGGCGATACCATCAAGGAGAGCACGAAAGGACTAGTGTTGCAAACGATCCTAATGAAGGAGATAAAATGTGTTATTAATAACGCTTATGAAGTGTTAAAGACCAAGAGCCTTGCCTACCTCTGAACGGCTTCAACACATTTTAGTCTTGGGGCAGTGCTATTCAGCTCGGTGTAGAGGTCAAGAAGCATGGGAAGTAGCAATTGCACTGTTCTTACCAACACCAGGTTATTCGATTTACCAGAACTGCCATTAGCCTCAGCATCTCCTCGAGACTTTTCACCATCGTCTACAATGCTCTTCTTCTTGCCACGACTCATAACATCCTCAAAGGTTTTGCATTGCTGTTGAAACAGCACTGTTCGCACATCGGGTGTCTTGCTAGCACTTGTTGACGTCTAAATGAAAAAAAAAAACAACAAACAAGACTACTAATTTTATCCTGCCTAAGGCAACTATGTGACACGAGGGAAAGAAAGTTAGTTCGGATGTAGTCTGTACTGGATGGGTTCTAAAAATGAGCATCATCGGGAGGCCATTCAAATTGCACATTCAAGCTTGCTGTAAGAAAACAATATGTAAATGGAGTACGTTAAGCACGACCTACGGCTTCCTGATTATGACAATGCAAAAAACATATGGCATTAATCAGTCAACACTTGACGGCAAGGGAAGACGCTATTACTTCGATAAAGTATAAGACAACACTAAAAGGCAGGCACTTTGGAGGGGATACGCTTTATCTAGGCAGCCAATTTAGAATAGACGCGTCATAAGGGAAAGTGTGGTGAGTGGTGGCTGCTAATGACTCAGATGCACTGAAGGGAAAGGCAGCAGGTGTGTGGTAAGAGCGAAGTCCACTTAAACGGACTCCAGTTTTGAAAAAAAACCCAAACATTATTGTTATGTACACAAAGACCTATTTCAAAGGTACCAATAAAACAATAGAGAAATATACAATACCACTTACACGTGAGGGAGCAGTTGGAGGGCAGAGAATGGTGGCATTGTCTTTAACAGGAGGAAGCATTGCGCTTTAGAGGGAATAAAGAAAGGAGGCAGTTAAAATCGCCTTACACGAAATTTGTACAACATGACACTTAACTGTGTTCCACTTCCGTTTACAGCAACCGCCAATACCTGAACCGTAGAGATTAAGATAACAAAGCAATCGCAGCACTTTCCTGCTCTGAGAGGAGGATCATTTAAGTGGGTGTAAGTTCTGTGTGATATTGCCACGACTTTCCACAGAAGGAAAAAAACCCTCGTATTGTGCAAAAACACTACATCCGGCGCGAGCCAATGGGACCCAATGGTGGTCTGTGTGTGTGTCTGAGATAGAGAACTTGCACAGCCCCTATTCAAAGTACTTGCTGAACTGAGAGTCAGAACATGTCTATTTCAACTATTTATCAATCCATAAATAAACAACGTTGAAGCAACCCAATACAACATACCATCCAGTATGCGTATGTCCACATGCGAGAGCGCGCACACACGCATGCCTCAATGTAGATTGGTTCTCCTACTCTCTCTCTCACACACACACACACACACACAAAGGCAGACTGTCCGAGGCGTTAATAATTCGCGCCGACTTGAGAATAAAACACGTATTCGATGGGAGAGAAGTGGGTAAATAGCCAGGATGCAGGTGGTTATGCAGTAAAGAGTTCAGCATCACATTTAATGCCTACCAACCTACGATGTGAATAATTGCATCAAAGCCTTGATCACGGACAAAGAATCGGTTCAAAACGATAAAGCAAATACCGACTATTCTCGACATGAGAAAAATGAAGAGGAATAGGACGAATGCTAAGTCGCACCTTATGAGGTGAATTATGGCATAGACATTCTCCACTCCGCGATTCTCCAAACATCGAGCAATGTTTGTTCGACTTGAGGTACATCTTGGTCCAACAACGTGAGTTTTTTGACCCGGTAAGTGAAGAGCCATAACATGAGGCTTTTGATCTGTCAGTAGAGTGTAGATAGTCTCCGCATAGCCTGCAAAGGAGAGGTAATCGAACCACAATAGCATTAACAACGAGCTAAAGTTTAGGTTATCAAGGTACCGTGTATCATGACGCAACGCCACGACGTCATTACCAGCAAGTTTTAATGTTGCAAGGCGTCGTTGTCGTATGGATATGATAGTTTTGGTGACGCCCTCCTCTCACATAATTCAGCAACAACGAAGTCAATGAAGTAGGTGCTCGCCAACTTCACCCCCCTAATGGTGGCCAATTTTTGTACCTGAGTCTCAAATTCTAGCAATTACTACCACATTAGAGACCGTAGCGACAGACTCCCCCCAAAGACCATGTAAATGGTCGTGCTGACCTTTACCGTAAACCATTCGATTGTGTCAAGATCGAGCGTGGCAAAAATCAGGTTGTGCACATTCAATTTACTCCCATTCCTACCAAGAAACTAAACACATAAACAATCGAATTTAAAGATGTCTCCATTTCACGAAGGACCAATCAATGCAGGTCATTTAGTTTGTCAACCAAAATGGTAAGTCAAAAGTTTGCACGCAGCGACCATTTTGGTCTGTTATGGACCCTAACGACGGTTGCCATGACTGAGTGTGTGTGTACACAGTACGACGCTAATTGCTGTAGACACCGGTGGGTGTGAAGTGAACAATGAATTAAAATTCCATGCCCCAAAGAGAAGCACCTAGAAACCAAGAAAGTTGCCAATTCACAAATGGTAGACACTTACCCATTGTTAGAATATCAACAGCGAGATCGGGACAGTTAGTGCACAGCGTTGCCAGCATGTACGCAATGTCTTTCATGTTGGAAACGATTGGAGGTGAGGCGGCCATCTGAGAGGAAAATAATGACTAAAATACACTTAAGGATGCAGAAGCGAAAGACGAGGATAATGGCATGGGGTTGAATTTGTCGTTATGTCACTAGAGTCGCACATGTCTCCTCAAGGCTTTCAAATAGCCAATTAAAATGAAAACCGCTCATGTAAAGCTGGAAGCCACAAATGGTTCCGTTTTTCCAAAATATGAAGTGAGCAGACCCGAATTGGTCATTCAGGTCCGACATAAAAAGTAGTGCTTTACTATGTCCTTCTTGTCCCCCTCCCGGACTGTTGCTAAAGTAGTTGGACCGATTTTATTTTTTGCGCATTTGAGATTCACTAGTGAACGAAAACAAAAAATGCTGCAAAAAGGGTTTCCTTCGGTGTACTTTAGGTCCATGCACTCTTACCCATTGCAAGGCGTCGCAGCTGTGTAGACTTTGACTGCTACTAAAGTGCCATCAGAAGGCGATGAAAATTCTCAACATCTGTCCAGCCCTCTGGCCGCGATTTTTAAGAGTGGTTTACCCATCTACCAATATCAGCTCAACTTGCGAACTAACCAGGCATTTAAGATGTCGGCACAGTCCAAATGAGGCGATCTCCCTCAGTTTCGCTGGCTCGCCCTTGAAAGCCTCGATGAGGCGAGCAAAGCAGAGACAGACACGCTCAACACAACGCGGTTCAGTGGAGGAGCCAGGACCTTCACAAGCCAGACGCTCGCACAGACTCGGCAGACAGCCGGCAATGTGAGTGAAAAAGTCGTCACAACGCACATCGGCGAAACAATTAGCTACCATGGAGAGGATCGTCCGATGTTGCGCCACCGTCACGAAATCGTAGTAGCTCATTACCGTCTAAGAAAGAGAAATAAGACAGAATGCTGATGGCACAGAAATTCATAAAACCATTTGAAATTATATTGCGTTGTCTTTTTAAATAAAAAAGGGGCTATGAAGTGATCGGAATAATGAGCATAGATAACAAACACGAGGTTCGACGTGTGATCTGATGATTCAAGAGCGCATGAAACTAAGACAATAGAGCCATGCAAATAAATCTATAAAATCGGAAACGATTTTCATGCAAGCAGGAACTAACAGTGACACCACCGTAGAGCAAAACCTGTCGCCCATTCCGTCGAGAAACCTGTTCGAGAACGTTAATAATTCTCTCCAAAATGTCACCGACAAAGCTGCAGGACATCGTGTTGAGAAGAAGAGGCACGGCCATCACTACTGCATCCGCAGCCTTGGGCATCACGTCCATGAGGTGCGCAAGGATATTACAACTTAGGTTCTTCAGTTCAACCACCTCCTCGTCTGGTAGAGAAGCCAGTGACTTTTCAGAGTCCAGTAGATCCACAATGGCCGATACAAGATCATGTACAGCGAGACCCGCAAGTGATTCGTCTGAACCCATTAGAAGGGCCTGAAAGTGTTAATCAAAGTGCTGTCCACATTCATACGCTGAGTGAAAAGGATTATTTTTACTTGAAGCAGCTGAACACGCAAGATTGAAGAAACGTGGCAAAGGCTTGATGTCATTCAGTACCACAGAAGAGGAAGCAAGTTCTAACCTGATTAATTTCTTGAAGCAGAACTAACTGTGAGGCTACATCCCCGAAAGCCATCTTGAGTTGCAAAATGCGATAGTTGATACCCGAGCCTTGTTGCTGCTGATGCTGCGGTTGTTGCTGTTGTGTCGACGTCTGCGTATGATGGTGATGATGATGTTGGATGCAAACAGTACTTCCGCTTGAGGTCTGGGAGGCACGGCCAGCCGATCTGCAACCACTCGGGCCAGGGATACTTCTTTTGCTTAAGTCGTGTCTACTAGAGGGCGGACCTCGATGTGAACGCAGTCTGGACGTGGTTGACGATGATATTGAAGCAGAAAGGGATGAAACGCATCGCAGGATTCCACCACTACAGGCGGTGGAGCCCGGAAGGTCGTGCAGAGCTGTTGATGGAATGGGATTTGAGAAAACGAGAGCGTCGGAGAGACAATCGCCTGGAGGACCGGATGAAGTAGACACTGAAGGATGTAGGCTGGGCTTACTTATTTGATTTGATCCGCCTACATGGACAAAAAAATAGATCACTATATTTATTTCATTTGACATTTTGTTCGGTGCTGCCCTTAAATATACACACATGAACAAAATGTATGGCAAATAAAAGACGGTATTCAAAGGATGTTTTGCTCCTTAATTCTACAAATTCTTTCCACAGTATTCGGCTACGCTTTGTCACTACAAGTGTAAGGTACGTCTGTGAAGATCAGAAGAATGTCAATTGATCATTCACAAGTTTTTGGGTGTCGCAGATGGACTCCCAATGGGTAAATTGGTATCCAAGACAATCGCATTTGCGCGATAGATAGAGAAAATAAAGAACATTCAGTGGCAATAATAAACGCCAGGAAATCATGAAGCATTCATCAAAAATGACAAGACACAGCAATGCTAATGATAAAGCCTTAAAAACAAACATTAATTCTCATCGTGATGCGAGGGATGCCTAGAAATGATTGGCGTCGAATACAGTCAAGCAATAAATGTAGGCCTTGTTCGTGAATCAGGTCTAAAGTTCAGCATGTACAAGTTGTTGAAAAAGCGATACGACAGTGAATGAAAAGTAAAGATAAATTTGACAAAAAAGTGCATGAAGGAGCGGTACTAAGCCTTTAGCCACTGGGGTACGACTTGTGTATGTAAGGTCGCAATACCTGAATGGAACCCGTCGAAACACTTACAACAAAGGATCATTAGAATTGTAAAAATTCAACCCCAACATTCGTCTAGCAACACCGTTTCAAACACGCTCCACTCGAAAAAAGAACAAGGTCAAACCCACTCGTGCTTAATCTACAGCCTTTTCAGAAGTTGAATGTAACGTGACAAATACGTCTCTCAAAAGCAAAACGTAGCAGAGCGTTTATTCCTACCGTCTAATAGGTTGACAAAAGCTAAAACAGCAACGTTTCACCATCAGATGGAAGAGTAATCTTATCCTTCAGACCTGTCAGCATAACCAACATCATCAAAACCAGTTCAAATCTGGCAAAAGCATGGCACACTGCAGGCCGGTTGGTACGTGTACACGACGTGATGTGATTTGCATTTGGAAGGTATTAAACTCGGGGCCTTACATTGAATCAGTTATTTTTTTTAAAACAAAACCTTTAAAACCAATCCTGAGTGCACAAGGGTGGGTAGCATCGACAAATGTAAATTGAGATAAAAAGGTCAAAAGGTATTTCGTGATGAGACAGAACACGCCACGCCTTTTTTGGAATCCTCACAAGGATGACAATGAGACCACAAAAAGTTAACACTAGCAATGAACGTTAATTTAAAGGGGCATGCCCAAAACCGATCTACAAGCAATCAGAAGCGTCTATCCGCGCATTTCGAAGGAGAAACGAGGGCATCAAGCTCATCCACTAATTACAAAATATAAGTTGACTACTAAAGGCTTTAGAAATAGTGCTTTCCATAATCACTCTAGAGCCCATTCCTGATATAAACTCAAACATAAACATAGGGTTACGACTGCAGTGAAAAGGAGTAAGAAATCGAAGTAAAGCATGTATCTCCTGATGGCAGAAAAGTGGGTGAGCTAAGAAGGTAGCGAGCGAAAAAAAGTGCGCATGGAAACGAAAACGGTATAAAATGACGTTGCTAACTTCCAAAATCCATGTTCTTACAACGAGCCAAATAATAAACGCATTTACACACTACAACTAGAACCAATTATTGACTTTGTGATGTCAAAAGTTAGACACCGAGAGGAAGCCCAAGTTTGGGTTCTCGTACATACACACGTGCAGGCATAGCGTCAGGGTTGAAAAGGGTCACACATGGAGGGAAAACAATCTTGGATATCAATAGCATAATAATGGTAGTAACTTTCGCACCTGTCACGATTGCAAAGTAATTACAGGCACCGTTAAGACAAAGCAGGTCTTAGATCATAATTTCATGTTTTACCTGCTGAAAACTGGAAGGTATCTCCAAAATTTATTATTAGCGAGCATAAAATGACATCTACAACGAAACAATGGTTTCAATGTTTTGCGCCATAGAAGCTTACAGTTTTAGCCGGTTCGACCGACAACTTCTACTATTTCAAGACACGGTAGCAAACCGCCAAAATGCATAACTGGGCAATGGCGCAAGAACGACAGCACCCAATCCAAAGGTAGTAGTAAAAAAAAACAAGCCCACCGTTTAGTGTTCAGTGATGAAAAATAATTAGCAGACTGAGAGCAAAAGAAAGCTAAAATGGGTCAGTTTAGAATGCAAACTCCAATGGACGGGCAAGAGCGATGACATTATTTGCCGAAGCAAGTAGTTAATTAATACAGCACTATGGTGAACACAGTACAAAACTGAGGTTTAGTCGAACAAAAACCAAAGTTACTTAGAGAAGACTACGCCCATCATATAAAGACCCGAGAAAATCATTCCGATGTTAAAATTCAAAAGTAGATTCACAATTCAAATCGAGGTGATCATACCAGAAAGGTCTATCGCGACTTGTTCATCTTCGTCGGCATTAGCAAAACACGTAAACGATCGGAACCAACTGGAACCGCCGCCACCACTTCCACTGGGTGCCTCAGTGTCTTCATGACTCCGCGACCCGCGCGTTAGAACCTTTGCTGCAGAGGTCTTCTGAGACTGTTCACCTAGATCAGCTGGCATCTCAACGTCTTTCTGTTGTGCAGTCGATGAGTATGGCCCAACGTCTGCCTGTTGGTTTTGATCAATGAGTATATCCTCCGTTGAACTACCACCGACATGCCCTTTCCCCCGTCTAAAATTGTGGTTAAGGTAAAAAAAATGTCCAAATTGAGATATTTAACTATTAGGGACTATGTCAAAGCATACAGCCTTTTGCTGTTACAGGAACCCGTTTTTCCGCGATTGGAAAATTCACTGGGTAATATCGTCTCAAGACTGGAGCGTGCAGAAACTTCTTGTTCAAAATCCTGGAATATGGGGCCTCTATAGGGAACACAAAAATTAATATGTCGAAAAAAATCCACCGCAAAACAAACCTGGAGTACTTTGAGTGTTCAAGATTAAAAAATTCCTCAAGTCCAGGGGCACAACCGGTGAATTGATGATGGCTTTGATGTGAGGGATACGAATCAAAAGTATCTACTTCCGTTTGTAAACGCCTTCGCTTTGAATAGTAAGTGCCGTCAGTTAAATTGGAATTGGAAACAGAGGAGGAAAGCTGCTCTGAGGAACGCGGGGTTTCAATGAGGGAGCTTTCACTGGAAAGGTCAGAGGCTGAGAGTTCAAAGTGCTTAGGGATGAAGTGAGTCTCGCGAGATGGTCCAGCCTCTAGATTAGCTGCCCTGACCTTTTCACGGTTGAAGTGATTAGAAGATGGCGGGTTAAGACGAGTAGAATACTGTTGGGGAAAATAACTTTGACAATAAAAAATAATGCTTATATACACCGAAAAATAATGACAAAAGGTAGTAGAACATGCCTTTCGTTGTTCTGATGCGCTGTGATGTCTATTATAAAGAGCATTAGCAATTAAGACGTCCTTACCTGTGAGACGATCCTTTATTCTGTTTGTTTACAACTGTGCGCGAAGAGGCGCGTTGAGGAGCCATGGGAGTACGAAATTCAATTCAAACATTGAATAGGTTCGCAGCGAAAGGTTCAAGCCAACAGAACAATGTTCAGATTCAAGGACAATTCTTTACAAAACTGGGCGTTCAATAGCTACCGAACCCTAAATAGACACAAGGGCGTCAGTATCATCAAGCACTTTCTTACAGAAGCGGAAGGATGGAAGTGTTAATATCGCTCTAATAGACAATTACGCTAAAATGTTATCTATCGATCAGCTGATTAACCAATACAATAGAAAGTATGTAAACCATGACAGTTTGGTTAAACAAGATATCTCCATAATTTATGATAATATTTATATTTATAGCATAAGAGTTAATGAAATATTGCTATTATTTTATCTTGGTCATGCATACAATTTTGTTTGGACACACTGCACCTGATTAATTTACATAACCCACTAGCATTGATTAATCTCAGAGATGCAGAGTACGTACGCCCAAATTAACTGGCTGGAAGAAATTTGTTAGACAGTCTGTGACAGTGACAGCAATAGGTAAAATATAACCTGTATGTTAGGTCATATCCAAAGACACAACTTAAAGCTTAAGATTTCCCCTCATTTTGCAAATGGAATATATAAGCATTTAAGAGAACAACGACTAATTTTTTTGAGCTATGCTTCACTGATCATCGGATAGACTTTGCTTTTCAACTCATCCCTTGGGTGAAAAATTTTATACTCCCATCAGCCCTGATGGATTTTTAAACAAGTGCGTCTCGTTTATCTTATTAGTTTAGATTGCATCACAACGCTTTGTTTTTGTGACTGTTTGGCTTTCTCGTCTTTGTATTTGTAGCGTACCGAGACTTCCTACCCCGAAGTCCAGCTTATGTGCTTAAGGGCCAGACAAATCATAAAGTTACCGCCAACGCCATGCAATTACATAACCAAAGCATTACAGTACTAGTGGGCTGGCCTTTAAGCGACGCTCAGGTCTAGTCGTTTTAGTTCCTTTAGAATCCATGTATTTGACTCTCACTTACTGCCTTCTTCCACTCTGTGGGAAGCCTCGACACGCTGCGCCGGTGGTAGCGGATAGCGAACCCAACATCTTTAACAGCGTCTATCCTAGCACGCTACATTCGCATCGATGACGGGAGAATCTTTGAATCCTTCACAACGAATGGATCGGGACTGACGTCTGCATTTGGCCTCACCTTATTTCCGTATTCCATAGAAAAGCTATTAACAACTGAAGTGACCTTACCGTGGGCCGTCTAGAAAAGTGTCGTGTCGGAAATTCCCCTTCTCCATCCGTGCATAGGTGTCAGAAATGATTCTACGGTTCGCCTTATATACAGACAGTGATATATCCGGTTTTCCTTGTTACATATTTGAAGCAAATGATAGTCAACAGATGTATGCGGCCCGAAAACTAATTGGCAGACCGAACGTAACTCTAGATTCAGTTGAAGTCGTCTAGGAGACTAAATACGGTTCCTCAGTCCCATGATAGCTGTCGAGTGGTGCGGTTGGCGATGCCCGACAGGAGAGAGGAGGAGTTGCATCACGATTCTTTGTTCATGTAAGCACCTGATCCTTGACTGCCGCTTTGGCATTTGATTTGTCCTTGGGCACGCGGGCTGTTCTTTGGGTTAAGGCAGGGCTCCTAAAATTTTGTCCATTCAGCCCAATTTAATGCCTTCTCCTACCTAGCAAAAAGACTCGGAGAACTACAACATACTATTTACCTTAATTTGCTTTGCAGCCTTGTGGAGCTACGTCCATTCGACGATATTTTCGGACTTAAACTCTTTCTTATTTTTCGACTACTTTAAATGCCACCTGGATCTTACAAATTTATTTATAACACCTTAAAGTTTGTACTACTTATGCGAGGTATACAAATCCTTGATACATTTTATGGTTTCAAAATACCCTCCAGTGTACCATATTGTGTAGGCCCAATGGTTACATGAACAAAAACAACCTCACTTATTCATTACCCAGAAATTAAATGCGCAACAGGCTCAACAAGGTAAATTTGAGTCAGGAGGTATCATTATATACAGTAATGCTGTGTTTACTCGACTGCTTAAAGCCATCACACTTCTGGTATAGGACCCACCTTTGGGTCACCTTTGGGCAATATCGACTCCTTTTCTTTTTAGTTACATGTCTTTAGGCAACACCAAATGGGAAGCCCGGACAGATTCGAGATTTCTCTTAAATCTTTTAAATGCCTTCTTTGTTCTTCGCGTATTTGACTAACTGTATGACAATCGGTCGCCTTGACATTCAACTTGCTCTTGGCCGGATTGGCAGGACCTTTGGCCAAACCATAGATACCCATCTCTGCATGCAGCCATTCTTTACTTTCTTCTACAACCAATTATCTATCGATACGTTACACTAGTTTTACCGTTTGTGACAGTGGAGAGCACTTCTAACCTCTCCATGGTGGATGATCTGAGGACGATTCCAAGGTTTGCCATCATCACGTTATTATAGTCCACATGTTAGCTAGTTGTAACGTCCTGAGACTTTCCGTTCCATAGAATGAGACATCTCTTATGCTGAATTTGCAGAAGAGCAACTATACCTGAGCCATGCCAAAGCACAAGCAGTTGCACGCACCCGTGTCAGCTGAAGCGACACGACGATGAAACATCAGAAGAACTATTGACTTTATAGTATCAATTATCGCACCATCAGCGCATTGATGACTGTGGTGACATTACACCAAATCTCCTTCCATATTAGACTATGCTTGATGCCACTTCCATGATAAATATCTGTGCCAGGCTTATATTCTGGAAATAGGTGATAGTCAGCTGCTGTTCCGGACTCTGGTTTCTGGATTTCGACCAAGCTTAACTCCAGGTCCATTTAAAATGCCTTCTCTCAGCCCCATTAGAACTAACAACTGGGCAGTCTCAGTGAAGTGTCCTAAAACTTCCAGCTACGCTACATGCCTTAGAGAGAGGACAAAGGGGCCAGGCCTGAGTTTTCCCCAAAGACCAACACTCGCGAACAAGGGTCAGACGAGTCTTAAAGCAACCGTTGGATATCAGATGACCACATAAACAGATGTTACATTCCTCTCTTCTTTCGGGCGACGTCATCAATGCCAGCACAACATATTCAGTACTGCAAGAAAGCACTCACGACCAAACCGCACCATTCGACAGCTACCATAAGATTAAGAAACTGTTCATAGTCTCCTCAACAGCTCAAATGAACGTGGAGCCAAGTTCCGTCTGAGATCAGTACTCAGGTCAGCATACATCTAATGACCATCGATTCCCCTCAGGACAGGATAGGGGAACTCTGAGCTAAGGCAGAGGTGTTACAAAGCAAACGAGATCATACACTGTCCCGTATAAAAAGAGTTCCGTAGTGTCAGTTTCGACGCCTATACACGGATGCAGTAGGGGAAATTGCGACACGATACTTTTCAAGACGGCGCACGGCGGTGTCGCTTCAATTGGTAATAGCTTGTCTGTATAACAAATGAACAAGGTGAAGGCACACACAGACATCATTCCCAACCTCTTATTGTGATATAATCATAGATTCTCCTGCCATTGACGCAGGATTCTAGGATAAAGTCGGCGAAAATGTCGCGTTCGCTACCCGCTGCAATCATTGCAGCATCCTACGATTTGCCGCCATGTAAAAGAAGGCATTATGTGGAGCTGAATATAAGTATTCAAGGGAGAACAAAGGTATAGGGCCTGAGCTTTGTCCGAAGGCCGACGCATATGACAGGGGTCAGACGTGTCAGACGTCAGGGTTTTCACAAACAAAAAATTATGCTCGAAACTTTTCACTTTATAAGGGGCGTTAAGTTGGGCTGAATGAATGTAAAAAAGGGGGAGAATAATATATTGGGCTCTGATTTAGTTCGAAGGGCAGGTCTACGAGCACAGGAGAAAAAAATGCACAAAAGTTACCTCCAGTCATGCAGGCTTTCGAAAAGTAAAGCATCAAATTATTCTTGAGGCAGCGAATGCGTTGTGATAATGGTCTACCGAGAAGAAGAGAAGTAAAGAACAGTATTACACCTTGCTTATTCATCGACAGGTAAGCGTTTATTTGTCATATGATTTATTCCGCCTCGATTACGTGAATGCCGTTAAGGATTTGCGTCACATTGACAACTGCCTTCGAACCAGTCATGCAATCACTTTTGCCCTACATGTACATATGCAAGTATTCAATCGTGTTTGATGTAATTAGTTACTAAAAAAGAATTCTACGCATCTATACGTCCATTTTAGTTTGTTCGTTCGACACTTTACGGGTTAGAGATTATGAATCGGTTACGGTACGATGCCATGGAATCACTGATACGCATTGAGCTAAATTATTATTCATTTTTTAAATAAAAAATCCAAATCATCAAGTCATAACGTTTAATGAAACATTTATTTGCTCTATCATGTCTTTTAGGCACATTATCCTTAACGAATCGTTGATAAACGTTTGTTTAATTAATCATATTCCTGGTTTCTAGTTTGATATTTTGTAGAGGCTTATTCTTTGCTAATTCTTCCCACGTACCTGGTAAGCCATGATGTTGGATTGTTACCAGCTTTTTAAACAAATTTGATATTTTTTTTAAATTTGAGAGTTCATATACCGAAAAAGAATAGATTTTGGCGATCATGAGATAACTTCGGTACTAGCCTTATCTTTTTTCTAATTTTCATATGTAATCCTTCAGGTTTATTCGAATTGACTAGGTTGGTTTTCATCTCACTGGCATTTCCCCCTATAAGCTTCTGTCATCATTCGTCTCTTTGCGATTTCTGACGCTTTAGCCTTCGTTTTAGGAAAATGAGTGGAAATCGTGGGATGCAAATGCTCATCCCTCTTGTAAATAAGTTACAAGATGCGTTCTCTTCTCTGAGTGTGCCGTTAAATTTGGATCTTCCACAAATTGCAGTTGTTGGCTCTCAGAGTGCTGGCAAAAGTTCTGTGTTGGAAAATTTTGTTGGAAGAGATTTTCTTCCTCGTGGTTCTGGTATCGTTACAAGACGCCCACTTATTCTGCAACTCATTAATAGCAACACAGGTTGGTTTACCCAGCCAAAATATGTTCTCTGTAGAGTACGCTGAGTTTCTACATTTAAAGAACAAGCGCTTTACTAATTTCGAGGATGTTCGAAAGGAGATTGAAGCAGAAACAGATCGTGTAACTGGAAAAAACAAAGGCATCTCCAACATTCCTATAAATCTTCGCATCTATTCGCCTCAAGGTATTCATGTTTTGCCCTGGCTCCAACGCCCTATTTTTCAGTTCTTAATCTCACCTTAATTGATTTGCCTGGTCTAACGAAAGTTCCGGTTGGGGATCAGCCTCAGGACATCGAGCACCAGATCCGATCCATGGTTCTTGAGTTTATAGAGCCAGAAAACACACTAATCCTGGCTGTTTCACCTGCTAATACAGATCTAGCTAATTCTGATGCATTAAAAATCGCCAAGGAAGTTGATCCAACTGGTATCCGTACGATTGGTGTTATTACAAAGTTGGATCTGATGGATGCGGGAACGGATGCTCGCGATATCTTGGAAAATAAGGTTCTACCATTGCGCCGAGGTGGGTTTCTCTCTTTTGCATCGTTGTGATGATTGCACTAACTAATCGGATGATCAACTCCTATCAGTTGTTGTCTGCGTTTGCGTTTGATGCTTCTAACGTTTTTTTCTCAGGCTATGTGGGCATCGTGAATCGAAGTCAAAAGGATATCGATGGTCGAAAAGATATCCAGGCCGCTGTAGCAAGCGAACGGAAATTCTTCCTTGGGCATCCTGCTTATCGACACATGGCGGATAGAATGGGAACGGCTTATCTTCAGGCTACTCTAAACCAGCAGTTGACAAATCATATTCGCGACACTCTTCCAACTCTGCGCAATCGTCTCCAGTCACAAATGCTTAGCTTGGAAAAGGACGTGGAAGCTTTCAAAAGCCTCCGATCGGATGATCCGTCCTACAAAACCAAGGCTCTAATTCAGTAACATTGCGTTACTCATTTGGTTACTAGCTATTGTCTTGAATCAGTAATTTCCTGTCATTTTAACCCCTGTAATTTGCTGGCCCACTAACGTAACTCAGCAGTACTAACGGCCACAGGTCTAGCGATTTGTTTACTTTGTGTTCTGTTGCGTTCTGTGTTTGGTGGCAATTAGTCTCTTCTATCGCATTCGGAGCTTATTATGCTTGTTCGTTCTAAAACTCGTAGCTGCTGACAAGTATAGCAACAACATGTGGGAAACAATAACTCGTGGTCGTATATTTTGTGGAATTTCTATGCCAAGAGGGAACGTGCTTGGGATTTGGCATTTCTTTTAAATGAAATAAATTTTGTTCGTTCTAGTTTGGTAAACAGTTTTTCGGAGCAATTTGTCAACACCATTGATGGTCATTCTGGGGCTATCAGTGTTGATTCTCTCTCGGGCGGAGCTGAAATCAATCGCATCTTCCATGAACGCTTCCCTTTGGATTTGATAGAGGTGCGTCTACACTAGTTTTGTTGACTGGCTATCGGAATTTATGCGCGGCTTATAAAAGCCAGCACCACTTGCGTTTTGGGTCTGGATGGTCTTCCTTGCTTTACCTAAACTTTCTGTTTTCTTGTGGTGATTTCAAAATGCTAGTTTGATGTGTTGCTTGATGACGGATGCGTTTCAACGAGGTTGTTTATTGTACTCGTGACACTGGATCGAATATGGGCTGTTTTGGGTTCTCTCCAGATCGGTAGTTGCGATGTGCCACTGTGTTCTCAAGTCATTGGCAGTAGCATAAGCTAGGTGTGATGTTTTGACTTAACCAGTTTTTTATGCACAGGGTCACGAAGAATAAGCTATCCTTATGCCGTTCTAGTCACAGAAGTGGCCTGAATTCAGTTCGCATGTCCGTTTCTACCATGGAGATGTAATTTCTGTTCACCTTTGCATTGGGTTAACGTTGTCAGGGGAGCCATTTGGAAGAAATGGACTATTTTAGGACATTAGTGAAGTTTGTTGCATATCGTCCTCAGGCAAGGACAGTTGTCTAGTAGAATAAGAGGGGCATTCTTTGACTATCTCTGGTCCCTTTCAATGGTACGAGTTCGTGGTGACATTTCCATGATATCCAGTAGTTGACTCCTCGGATTTTGCTATTTAGCCTTCATTCAGGTGCAGAATTTGTGCAGACTTAGCTTAGTATAGGCTCTACTTTTTTAAGGGCACGTGGCGCAAGTGCACTCCGACAGACCGACATTCTACGGGCTAACTCGGCTGATATTTTAGCCCGCTTAAAAATTGCCGCGCATACGTTTATTGAGACCTTTTTTGATGCTGTAATTTGATGACTTTTAGGAGTGAAGTCTCTTAAATGGTTTGGGACTTTTGGGTGCGGCATGAATTGAGATTCTTCTCATAGTAGGTTGAATCTTCAGGTCGCTGGTTTACTGATTTATATGACTTTCTTAATCACTCATCTGTGCGATAATGCCCAGTACCCTCACGTCTGCCATCCTTCCCTCAATGAGGCTGGAATTCACGTTGATGGGTGGACGTTTGCATCGATCTCTCATGGGAGAGATAGCACAAACTTTTGACAGTCGTTTAAATACGGTATCATCAGTGGTTGAGTTTTATTGGTTGGTTCTTCACTTTTCCTTACCATCCCTGAATACCTCAGATACCTACCACGTGTTAGGTGAGATTGGCTGTTCCTGGTGTAACTTTTGAAGTGAAACATTGTGCTCTTTAAATAACACATTGGGAGCATACTTTGAGAATCTCACATCATATGCAAATACCTCACCAGATGTAGTGTCGTGTGGCACATGTGGTCTTACTCGTTAGCCTGCGTTTGGCAAAATTATTGCGCTGCTCCCATTCACTGTTCGAGAAAGTCTGCCAAATCTGCTCGCTCTGTTGTTCCAGCTAAAGCTGGAGTTACTAAAACAGGCATATTTCTGCTGCACAAACACGCTCTAGCCCCTTCAATTAATAGCTTTATGCATCTTCAAGAGATTTCGTTGGAAGTCTGGAGTTGCGGTGTACTTGGTAGGAAAGGCATCTTTTCCTCCTTATGGTACGTTTTACAACTGTCTAATTTCATGCTGTTTTACCCAACGGAAAATTTAATCAGCAGTCAGTTGTTATCAGTTTAGACATTACCTCTAACATCTCTGGGGGGTCTTTTTTAGAGTGTGAAGTCTGCGCTACATTCGGATCCTACGGTCAGTTAGTCGTTATCGTTGGAGTTCCGTGTTTGAGGGCCCAGTTTATGGTACAGTTCGAGCCTCATATTTCCGTCATTAATCACTTGAGCACTTCGACTGGGTATCACTTAAACCCACAAAAAAGAAAGGCTAAGGGAATGTTGCTTTTTCCACGAATACCTACCCACACCCATGCGCATATTTTGCGATAGTGTGCCTTTGTGTGTGTGCATGTGCGCACTCGCGTCTGTCACATGATTACGTTTTCACGGTGTGACGATTAGACTTTGAGCTCTTGTGCTCCTAGAGTTAACGTTTGTTCGCCCATTTGGTCTCTTTGTCGTACTATGATTGTATCATTTTTTGGAGTGGTCCCTTGACCTGGGTCCGAGTGAATGAGTTGGGCTTTGTTGTGCTTACTGCCATTCGCAGTTTGAAGCAAGGATCGCACGCATAAGGCTCCAGTAAGATTGCTATCCAAGTAATACTATATCTTTGTGCCGTGTCTCCTTTGTAACAATGAAGCGAAACTACGTAGGCTTCACTGAGCTACGCTATTCACCTCAATCTCATGCAACTCGATGTGTGTAACCCTCTACTACCAGTTTATTTACCGTTGCTTATGTTGCTGTAATGCTCTTTCCGCTCTTAAGAATTAGGCTTTTAGTCGTCCTCGGCTCCAGCTAACGACATTTGGTGTAATTTGTTTCTTTCAGATACAAATTGACGAAAAGGCTCTTCGGCGCGAGATTGCCTACGCCATTCGCAACGTCCAGGGCATTCGGTGAGTTCTGAGGTCCACTTAGTGTGGCAAATGCATGCTAGCAAGTAAATGTGACTAAAAGTGTTCTGATTCACTCATTTGTGTGTGTCCTATAGCTTGTGTGTTAGAATCTCATGACGATCAGCACGTAATGTTTACATGTGTTTGCCAGGTCTCACTACGTTGTTTGTGCATGTGATTAGTTAAAGTGTGGGGCATGTTTGAAACTCGATGGGGAAGTGAATGGAATCACTGTCATGGTAAAGTGGTGCATGTTCATGTACCGCACTTCAGTGACTCCTACCTTCTACCACAGGCTTTACTTGTTGAAGTGAGATGAAAGTAGTGAGTGCATTCCTCACTCTCCATTTTCCTTTATCTTCGGCGTAAATTCCTTGTAATTTTATCTTTCCTTTGCCGTTGATTATCGGTATTGCCTCTCTGCATACCGTGTTTCACGTTAATACCACCATTCGCCTGTGCGATCGAAGGTGAAAGGGGGATCTTGGCCTCCTGACAAGTGTGATGAAGGCATACTTTTCACCGGCAAATGGATTGATTTTCTAAGGCAATTTCGTCTTGTATTGGTATGTCGAATGTGCTCTTCCAGGTTCGAATTGGATCAGGTTTGACTACGTTTTGCGCATTATTTAACGACATCTTTGTATTGCCTTTGCAGCGGTGGTCTCTTCACACCAGACCAGGCCTTTGATGTGATCGTGCGAGACCGCATCGGTCGTCTCTTGGCGCCCTCGCTATCCTGCGTTGATAGGGTGGTGACTAAACTTTCCGCCATTGTTCACACCTGTCTTGGCCAGGTAGGCAATAAAGTACTCCCTGGCCCGTTGGTGTAATTTGACAGTCCCATATTCTGGTATGAATAGATGCTCCCCTCTAAAAGTCGCATACCAATACCGCACTGGGCTTGGAACTGTATGGAATAGCCACTTCAGCCTATTTTAGTAGCATCACTGCCAATGTCAATTCAGTGTTACCTATGTTCTCATTTGCGGACTTTGTTTCTTCGTTGTTGAAGCGGTGAAATTTATTTGCAGTGAGGTTTTCATTTGTAAGGTCATTAGGAGGTTGGTTCTACTATTGACAGATGAACAGCTATCCGCTTCTCGCTGACGAAGTGGAGAGGACCATTAACCAACGAATTCGGGAGTCAGAGGTGAAAACCAAGGATCAACTGCGAGCTCTCACGGACTACCAACTCGCCTACATGAACACTAACCACGAAGACTTTATAGGCTTTAACAAGTGAGGCATTTTGATTTAGTCAATCTCTGCTTGCCACATTCTTCTTTTCTACTGGCTCTATCTTTAGGTAGTAAATTCGTGTGGAAAGGTTATCACTCTGGAATTTAAGGGGTTGTCATTCAAATTCGTTACGTCAGGATAGTGCTACAATCCTCCTGAACAGATAACCATTTCACTGTTAATGTAGCCTTCATTTGGAATTGAGCATTTTCTTTTTTGCTCAGGCAAAGGGCCTGAGGGTTCACTACTAGCATATGGAAGAGTACTGTGGCTGTAGGTGGGCAAGTATGATGGTATTGAAATTGTGAATTCATGGTTCCGCATTCATGTGCTTAACCCCTCGCTTTGAGCGTGGTGATCCATCTACCGAACTATGACCATCACAATGGGAAGGAGTAGCATAGTTATGAGATAAATTTTCCTCCTATGAAGAGTACTATTTGAGGTAGACATTGCTGGTAACACTTAATTCACTTTTAAGGCTTGAGGAATTATTGTGAGGACTGCGTTTAGCAGCCATTGTATAAAGGCAACAGTGATAATGATTCCTATCTTTTATCCATTCTATAACAGACTACATAGGCTTAAGGCAGGGGGAGGGGGAGACAGCTGCTTAGGAATTGTTTTGCATTGATTCAGATCTGGCAATATTGTGTACTTCTGGTTCGAATTTTGTTAACTGATGTGATATTACGTTTCTGCAAATCTTTTGCAAAGGCATTATTTGGAGGCACTGTTTTTGTGTCCTTAGTCTTTTACAAAAGTCTCAGTAATGCTTGCTGATATGAAAGAAGGATACTACTCCAGGCTGGCGTTCGTAGCCCATCCACATGAATAAGGATGCAATGAAAATAGAGTTTCGCTGCACACCTTTCTTTTCCTTCTTTCAGCGCGGATCCACAGAGTGCGAATCAAGCAGCAAAGCAGAAAGTTGGCAACCAAGTGAGTCATCTGTCTGTGACATTTACCCTCATTTTGTATTACTTGGGGATCCCAAGTCGAGTTATTAGATGTGTGTTGTTCTCACATTGAGGCTATGCATTCTTCACTTCTCTGCAGTTTCTTTATCTTCGCCGTCTCAAGGGCAAAGCGGTTAGCGATCCCGCTTCCTGCTTTCCTTTTTCCTTACATCATCATCGTTACCTGTCTGTATGTCCTTTTACCTTGTCTGTTGATCTTCGCCTTCTGTTTGTGTGTCCTCTGATTGCTTGCTCCGGCTTCGCAATTCGTCATTCGTGGCTTAGTGCTGCGGCGATAGTTTAAATTTGAGCATGGTAGGGAGGTCCTCCCCCCTCCATGGGTGCCTGGGTCGCTGAGTTTCCCAGCTCCTGTCTCGCGTCCTTATGACTGGCGTTTGCAGCTCTGCGTGGACAAAGTGACCGACTGGATTAAGGTCACCTAGGCTACTGCGAGTGTGTCATTTGTCTCGTCGGTGCGTCCAGCGTGTCTGTTTTGATTGCCTGGATTGGATCTTGACGTGGTTTTTGCGAACAGGTGTGATTTGTGCGTGTAAGATGTAACTTTGGGACGATGACTTGTCAATGCTCGCCTGTTTAACATTTCTCCTTTGATGGTGGCAAAAGAAATTTTACTATTTGGAGTTTTTGAACTATAGTATGGTGAGTGTGATGCTCAAATCTAATAGCCTTTGGCAATATAGTAACTCTCCGATGAGAAACTGCTCTTGTGAAGCAAACCGACCATTTTGGCACACAAAGGACCCGGAAACCACCTTAACTCTTTGAGTGGCTGATGGCGAGTTGGAATTTCGACTTGACTCTGGGGGCATGCAAGCTATCATTTATGGATTGTTCTCTTTCCAAAAACTGGTTTCTTTTTTGCTCCCTTTTTTGGGCACTGCTGTGCGATTCAAGTCAATGCAGATCATGGTCGCCAATATTCTAAACTTACTTCGACTTAACCTTCCTTCTTTGGTGTTGATATTCTTCCCCAGTTATCGTATTCTAGATTTACCGACGCTTCTGCACGTTCCATTCTCCATGTAACGAAGTTGTCTGGTACACTAATGCGTCATAGGCTTATAACGTAGTTCTCTGTTCCAATCTCCAACTAAATCGGATCTTTCTTCTCATGGTAGATAAGCCCTCTGTCTTACTTTAATTCAAATGCACGAGGCATATTACTTTATTACTCCAAATACCACTTTGAGATGTTATATATTTTGTTTGATTCGGTAGACACCTTTACTGCCTTTGCTTGGCCCACGGATATGCGCGTTGCTTTCAATGTTGCTCTTCGCTGTTAAGCAGTGTGTGGTCTTTGGCTAGCTTCCATGCTTCATCGCACTCGGGTCCACCAGTGGGCAAAGTTCACATGAAATTAAGATTTCTAATTCTGAATAAATACTTTAGTACACAGAGCAGATCCTTACTGCATCACTAAAACACGATCTCTCTGTTCACGTCTTCTGACTGAAAGGTTTAATCACAATGATAGTTCCCTTCTAATGCCTCTTATTCTTTGATTTACTCAGACCTTGTGGTCATCATGAGATATAAAATTACTACTGACCAGAAGAAACTGATTTTGAAACTCAAATCACTCATCGAAGGAGTAACTTGTAGAAACTCCTTCTGGGCTTTCCCACCAACTTTACCACTACTGTGTGCGCTTTTGATGCATTGTTTGTATGGACCTATGCGTGTACATACATGCTTGTGTGCACCTTCTGTCACCTACCTCCCTTTTAGATCATCTGCAAAGGTTGGCTGACACTTTTGAATGGCAAGCTACTTCGAGGAGGTAGCAAGTACTTTTGGTTTGTTCTATCCACCGAGTCTCTCACTTGGTACAGGGATGATGAAGTAAGTAAATGCAAGATCCTCTGACCTAATGTTGTTTTCTTATTCCATAATCTAAATGCATGATGGGTTTCGCATTAATAAAGGAACGCGAAAAGAAGTTTGTCTTGCCGCTGGAGGGTCTGAAGCAGCGAGCTGGTGATACCTCCTTCTTCTCTCGGCGACCGAACTTCAGCCTATTCCACTCTGACCCTAAAGTGAACGTCTATAAGGAGTTCAAAACGCTTGATCTGGCCGCGGACACTGTGGATGCCCGCGACAACTGGAAAGGGGCTCTGCTTCGAGCGGGTGTTTTTCCTGAGAAGTCGGAACAAAATCTCGAGGATGAGAAGGTATGCGCGGTGTATTCTGTACCGACAACCCTACTTGGCAATTATTAAGTAGATGGGTAATGTTGATTTAAGGTCGGCTGCTGTCCATTATTGAAAGTGCTGAGTCGATCGAATCGGATTGCGTTTGTTTCGCAAGCTCTTGAGCTGCGTCGACGTGCCACAGGGGGTACCGAACGGGGAAGCGGTGTAAGCGCTATAGGAGTGATGCACCTCTCAGGTTGCTGTGCGCCACGATCTGATCTAGGTTATTATTGGCAGCTTTGTACACTCCCCTCCTGGAGTGTTTCGGCATGGATGCTTCTGAAGCAGTAGAGACGAGTATTTTTTTCTTCTGGAGCTCAATGGGCAGAATTTCACACTGGCTATCCTAATTTGTGATGTTTCAAATTATCAGACTTTGTTTTTTACTTTTCTTTGCCAGGATGACGATTTGAACCAGGATAGCAATCCGGTTCTCAAGCGCCAGGTTGAAACCATCCGAAATTTGGTTCAGTCATACATGAAGATTGTCACCAAGACCCAACTTGATTTGGTACCAAAGATTACGATGTTCCTCCTCATCGATGATGTGAGTTGTGGCATTCTCTGGCTCGTGCTTTGGGAGCTTTTGTCTGAATTTGAATTTATGCTTACTGTTTTATGCATTAAAAGGCAGTGGATAAGCTTAGCTGTTCATGTGAGCCTCCTTGTTGTCACTTTTGTTGTACTTATGTGCTAACCTACTGCAAAATAACAGCCTCTGACCACGTTTCACAATTTCTTTGTAGGTCAAGAAATTCCTGAAGTCCGATCTACTTCCAACTCTCTATGCTCTGGATACGGTATGGTATACGAATTCGGTGTTAATGCTTTAGCTTTTGTCAGATTGTTACTTCTGTCATGCCTTGACAAAGTGTAACGATGAAGGGATCGCTTATGCTAGGGTAGAATTGCATCTGAAAGCAACAAATCAGCCTTATGAAATGGATTAATGGTGGGCTGTGGCGTAGGCGTCATTCTCGTACTACAATCGGGGACATAAGGTGTGAATCGTATTATTCACGGATATTCGCAGTTATGGAGGTCGGCGAGCTTGCTAGATATCACGAGGATATTTTTTGTGACTAACGAAGAAATGTCGGACGGCATAAAAATTAAGGTTTTCAGATAGATTTAACATGTATTGAGAAGCGCGATTCAAAATATCAACTAAATTTATTATGCGTAGAAGTCTTTTCTAATTTCTTCACTTCTGGGGACTTCGTAATCTCATTTTTTTATGCTTGTGACTGTACGGTTGGGTTTGTGTTCTTGGTTCTTTCCTGTCTAGAATCGTTTGATGGAAGAATCTCAGGAGGAGAAGCGACGAAAACAGGATATGGTGACGATGTACAACACAATGAAGGAGGCTCTAAATATCATTGCCGATGTGACCACTCACACTGTCACCACGCCTGTACCACCTCCAATCACGGATGACTGGCGTGAATCAGTAAACGACTCTTATTCCAAACAAATAAATCTGAAACAAAGGCGAGTCTGCGAACAACTCAAATACTGGGTTTCATTTTCGTATTTAGGAAAGTGGAGGTAACGGGGGCTCTCCACGATCAGGTTCGGGGCCCTCCCGGCCTTCAGTTGGGCCGCAGCGTGGTAGTCCCCTGCTGCCCTCCATGGGAAGCGGGGGAGGAGGGGGCTATATGCAACCACAGCCTCGCAATGCACCCGTTCCGCCCTCCTCACGACCATCCAACTCCTCTGGATCTAATCCTCAGGCGCCGGTTGTGCCTGCGTAAGCTTCAATCGCACCCTCCTTTCACTCATTTAATCCACTCCTGCCCCCTTCTTTATGCACACATATTTGCAACTTTTCCCATTGCACTGAAACTGAAGGTGGTATTTTGACAGTTTGGTGGACTCCGGTGTAGTCCTCCTAGCATCTGTTGAGGTGTGTAAGACTATGAAAAGACCCCATTGTTAATACACATGAAGTCGTAGGAATCTGTAAGTGTGGATGAGGCATAAAGATATCTCAACGACAATTATTCAACCTTTATCTCATTTGAGGTTATTGACAGGTGGTGATTATCGCTAACCTCGGACTACATCATACAAATTTATAAGTGAAGAATACAGCCTAATCCACGGTGGGCAAATATCACTAATTGGTAGTTAGTCTGTTGCCTCAGAAAACTGATTCGGCTTTCATTGCCTGTAAATAGGTTGTACACGTCTTTTCGTGGTCCATCGTAAGCCTAAGCAAGACTACAAAATTAGAAGTCGCGGATCTAACTTGTTGCTTTTAACCTGACCTAGCATTTTAACTATCATGCTAGGTCTGCGGAGCATAATGACAGGTATATACGCATGCATAGAGAAAGAAGCTTACTCCATCCTCTTTGTTGATTACTTGATTGCCTCTGACACAACTCTGGTGTTTTGTTTTCCACTTTGCGTTTATTTACCAATACTTTGAATTACCTCACGTCATTAACTCAGTTGCTTTGTCTTCACAAGAAAGTAGTTTAACCAAGTGGTCAGCTTCGCCGTTTTCTTTTGATCGGATTGTACTAACCACTGTACCTCACCTGGTGCCTTTGCTTTTCTCACTCTGCACCCTCGCACTGCAGTCGCTCAGCTCCCCTAATTCCACAGCCCATCTCGTCGATACACTCAAGTAATTCGGCTGGTGACCTCTATGCCGGCCCCATCGCTAACAGTAAGGTTCCCCCATTTGCCACCACTACCTCCACCTCCTCCTCCTCCTCTTGGCACAGCAACAATCCAGGCCTCAAGGCATTCGATCCCATCTCCTCATCTTCGGGCTGTTCTACAACACCGACTGGTCACAACAACAATGGGACGTCTGCCAATACCGGTGGCTTCTCTGCACGAACTCTTGCCTCCATATTCGAGTAAGTGGGCGGTAATGCCGAAGCACACCGTCTTCCGCTTTGATCTGCCTCTGTCTAGTACTCATTTGTCATCTCCCACCTCCATGGGTGTTTATTCTTCTCAAATCTCCCATGTCATTAGAAAACGACTTCGCAAAATGGTTTCTCACACTTCTTGGCATGAGAAAGGAGAAGGAATAAACGATCTTGCCTTTTGATTTATTATTTAGAGCGACGCATCCCCACCGTTTTACCAATATGCCCCCGTCCAGTGTTTGCATGGATGATGGCGCTCTCTGATGACTTTAAATGGATGTGGAGATACCTACTTCAATTATTAGCGGTGCACACCTTTCAACTGCATACCTAGATTGTTGATCTAACCACTAAGTAGACACCGAAGGTATAAAAACCTTAGGCATCTCTATATCCTTCCACTACTCGCTGCTGTTGGTCAGGTTTCTAGCACACATTGCTGTTAACTATAGTTTTGTTTGAAACTCAATAGCAGTTGAATTTGCTACTACGTTGTTTTATTTTCTTCTCGTCCTAGAAGTCGCCAGCCAACACAATCCGGTCCGCCAATACCACCTCGACCGTAGGTTTTTTTGGTTGCTAGCCTGATTTTATGATTGGGAGATCTCTTCACATGATTGTGCTCTCTCTCTCTTGCGGGGTGTCTAGGAACTGAAATTCTTTCAATGCTCGTGCGCACCCTTCCA